>JADGJK010000109.1:0-60232 GCA_027600645.1 Nowakowskiella sp. JEL0407 | reverse complement strand
ACAAGATATTCAACCGCGTTGTATCTTTGCAATCGAAGCTGCCATCTAATACTTCGACTTCAATCCTTCATCACGACGACCAGTACAAAACCGGAGTTGATATTGGAATCTTGGAGAAATATTTGGACTATTTCAAAGGGTACAAATTCGTTACGGCGGCGGAATGTTTCCAGGCTTGTTTACAGGAAGGAAAATGTGTTTCCCCGATTAACGAGTGGCCTGGTGTTTTCATTGACGACAACTACGGTGATCCGCCAATTCATACCAATTAGTTGTTTTAATTTCTATGAGATTATCTTGATATCTCGCTTTTTCTTTGTGGATTTAATTCTATAAGTAATTTGAATTATCGATCTCTGAAATATATATGATCAACAATGAAGAGAGGATTGATTGTCATTATTCACAAATCACAATCAAAATATCAACAGGATCACAAAGAGATAAAAATAACGCCTGAATATAAGCCACTCGGCCATTTTGTTCAGTAATTCAACACCGTTTACAATATCGTTATTAATCTAGATACAAATCTGAATAATAAATTTTTTAATGTAACTTTTCTTTTTTAAATTCACAAAGATCACTTGAAAACAAAAAGTTCCCGAATTTGTTCAGCCACTGAGTGAGTTGCACAATTCTGACCAGATAACTGACATCATCTTTTGTTTTCCCCAAAAGATTCAAAAAAAATGTCTCTTTTGTCTGTCGTATACGTCGTTGTTTGTCTTCTCTTTGTTGGTGTTAATTCTAGAGCTATCGAGGCAAGTCTTCTATCCGGTATGTTCTTTGTGGAATTTCTCGCATAAACGTCTAATTTCCTTTTTGTTCCCACAGATAAAAATAAAGTGAATTTGAGAGCAAGACAGTAAGTTGCTATTGTGGAATTTATAGATATATTCTTATCATTTGTGAAGGTCTTGCTCGGCACAAAATTTGTTAATTCACACCTACGACACAAATTCTTTGACCAATCTTTTGGGCGGTGATTCTAGCGTTGATGGGACTGTGAGTTCTGACTTACAAAACATATAGTAAATCTTCAACCGTTTATATAGGGTGCTTACACCGTTACTGGCGGGGTTGGGAAATGGTCTCCAACAATTTCTCAGAGTACTACAGCTTATTGGTACACTGATATGTATGATGAATCAGTTGCGAGTGGTTCGCAATGTACAAACCTCCAATCAAAGTTTGGAGCAGATGCGACATTGTTCGTTTCTCTCGGAAAGACAACTTCGGCCGCAGCTAAAATAACTGTTGGTGTTAATATCGGTTGCACTTCCTCAGTAAAGCTCGTTTCGCTTGGTTACGCATCGCTGGGAACCGGGACAGTATCTAGTGTATTCTCGTTCAAGATTGCGCCCGCTTTGGCAACTGCTTCTGATCTTCAGAAAATCGCTGCGGTCGTATTTTTGGCTGAAAGTGGCAACGTTGCTTCCGGTGCGGCTATTACGATTGATAATCTTTTTATTGGCTGTGGAAGTTCAACGTCTACTGCTTCTTCCACAACGACGGCTTCAAAATCGACGACAACGACATCTCCTGCGAGTACGAAAACCTCCATCACAGCTTCTACTACTATCTCCAGTTCAAAAACGAGTACTACGACGACGAGCACAGCAAGCCGTACGTCTTTGAAAACGACCGCCTCGTCCACAACTCTCACGAGTGCAAAAACGAGTACAACAACGAGTTTATCGACGACTACTGCTTCTAAATCAAGCACCACAACTCTCCCAAGTACAACGACGACTTCAACTTCGAAATCAAGCACCACTACTTCGAAAACGACCGCCACAGTTGTCCCCACCACAACTCCCCCACCAACCGTACAAGGCGCTTCAGTTTATAATTGGTGCGGTACTCAAAAGCTCGTTGCTCTCGGATTTGATGGAGGAACGAGTTTGCAAAACATCCAATTACTCGCTGATCTTAAAAAATACGGGATCAAGGCAACTTACTTTATCTCCGGCCCATTTGATCAATACGATTGCGATACCATCAAAGATATTGTGGCTCAAGGACACGCAATTGAAAACCGTGAGTATAGGTTCTGCATGTTTTCTTTTTTCACTAATATTTATTGATAAAATTAGATTCTTGGAATCATCTTGATTCTTTGACGCTCACTGATGCGCAATTAAAATCAGAAATCACCAGAGTACAGGACTTTATTACCAACACTTGCAAGATGAACTACAAGTTCACGCAATTCCGTCCACCATTTGGTTCTCTCGACTTTGCCACGGTTAAGAAGATCAACCAAATGGGATACACTGTTGCAAGGTTGAATGAAAAGATTGTGTTTAACTTTGTACTAATAAATTTTATCTGTTTTAGTTGGACCTACGATACCAATGACTATGAAAGTGGAATGACCCTCAACAAGATATTCAACCGCGTTGTATCCTTGCAATCGAAGCTGCCGTCGAACACTTCAACCTCCATCCTTCACCACGACGACCAATATAGAACGGGCGTAGATATTGGAATTTTAGAAAAGTACTTAGACTATTTCAAAGGATATAAATTTGTTACGGCGGCGGAATGCTTCCAAGCATGTTTGCAAGAAGGGAAATGTGTTTCTCCCATCAATGAATGGCCCGGAGTCTTCATTGACACGAATTACGGTGAACCACCAATTCACACCAATTAGAGAATTATATGATAGAAGGTTCTAACATTAGACTTATGAGGCAATGTTTATTATTTGTTGCATAGTTTGAGAATATATTATTATATTATCGATCAAATTATAATTATGTCGAAATGGGCAATGAATAATGCATATTCACAGTGAACGGATTCTGATTTGTTGGCGAAGATCAGACCCAAGACGGAATTCCAAGATTCAAAGACCAAGTCTAAAAGTTTGCTATCTAAAGTTGAAGAAGTATGAAGTGGCCAGTTTCCTTTACTGCAAAAAATTTATATTATCAGATGAAAACAATTCCAAAAACAAATGATCTAAATAAATGAAAGACAGCTTCTATTCAGCTGAAAAAAAATGAAGTTCAAAATCTTCCACCTCGAGTGGTGAATGCAAACAATAGTCCGGCCATAGTTCCAGTGAAAGGAACAGTGAGGAGCCAAGAGAATAAAATCCACGAAAACATCAACCAGTTGACAGACTTTAAAGATCCATTGCAAAGACCGACAGCGAGAGTAGCTCCTGTGATGCAGTGTGTGGTGGAAACAGGCAGCCCAAGGAAGGAAGCAGTGATGACGGTCAATGCAGCTCCGAACTCCATTGTAAACCCTCTCGATGGAGAGTGGTACGTCAAGTTGTTTCCCAAACTTTTCATAATGTTATATCCGTAGAGCGCTAATCCCAAGTCAAGACCGACCGCTCCGTAAATGAGAATCCACAGTGGAACACCCGTCTTCAATTCGACTTTTGCAGTTGTCCAAATCGAATACGTCGCAGCGAGCGGACCGATAGAATTAGCCACATCGTTAGATCCATGACTGAAAGATGCAAATGCAGCAGTGCAAACCTGTAAGAACGAAAACAGATATTCCGTTTTGTTGTCATGTCGAACTGCCCTGGAATGTATTTCCGTCGCCTTTCGACCTTGAGCTGTGGCAACATCCATAAACAGAGAATTGTTTAGCATTTGCTTAATTTTGCGTCCTGCTTTTCCGAATGCTTCCGTAGGAGATAAGTCCATATGAGCTTCATCTCTCGCCGTCATCACTTTAATGTCGTTATCTGAGACAATCCCGTCCTCGATACTATCATTCTCTGCACTTTCGATCTCATCGGGCGTAAATTGTGATTTCAAGTGGTTCGAAATCGAAGGATTTCTTGGCTGTGTGGGAACGGCGAATATGTAGAAGCTGTGATACCACTTCAAATCTTCTTCTTCCACCAGGAACCGTCTGAAAAACGGAACAGCAAAAATGTACCCCAGCAGTACCACGAAAACAAAAATCGCCGCAATCACGCTCAAGGTAATCCCCCAATCTCCTTTAACAATATATTTGCCGGTTTGTAAGTCCACGTCAACGCTAACAATCGAATATCTTCCGTTTTTCAAAATCACATAAAACGCCATGACTGATATTGCAAATCCAAAGTAAATTGGAATAGCGTATATTCCGCGCATCAAACTGTCTTCCGCATTCAGTATCGAATATTTCGTGATCAAGAAAACCGAGGCAGCAATAATACCAGCAACTGCTGGAGAAATAAACCACGAGGCAACAATTTTTATCATTCCACTCCATGTCCAGTCAACAGTGCTTGGTCCGTAGGCCGAAATACCGACCCCAGCGATTGCACCAACGATTGAGTGAGTGGTTGAGACTGGCCAACCCATGTAGGTAGCGTACATAACCCAGGACGATGAAGCAATAAGCGCGCACATGAATCCTTGCATGAGAAGCTCCGGCGATTTGGCGAATAAGGTCGGGTTGATAATTTTGTTTTTAATTGTATCTGTAGTTGAAGCTCCTAACAATATAGCACCTCCCGCTTCCGTGAATATGGCAATTAGCACCGCTTGGTAGAGTTTAAGAGAACGAGAACCAACGGAGGTTGCAAAGGAGTTGGCGACGTCATTTGCCCCTGTGCAGAAAACGAAATTATTGTACACACAAACGTAAGCATTAAACGTTACATACCGATGGAATAAGCATCCAGGAACGCAAAAACAACAGTCACTGCAAAGATCCAAGTGAAGTCGAATGGTTGCATCTCTTGTTGAAAGATCGTCAAGTGGGACAAAAAAAAACGTGTTTTGGAACGTTTCTTGCCCCTTGCAATTGCCGTCATTTTTCCGCGGAGCTTCACCGCATATTCATTTCTAGTGATCGCTTTATTTTTGTTCTTTATTTATATTTTTTTTATCGTCTGCAGTAATAAAAATGTCAGAGGAGATGAATTTAGTAGAAAAAAAAAAAAATGCTCAGGCTCTGAACGGGGACACAAAATGCTGGGACAAGACGAAATAACAAAAAGCGCCTTGATCAACTCATGTTTCTTGCAAATTACCAAAAAAAAAAAAAAATGAGCATTTGAGATAAATGTAGGAATACATGCAACGAGCGCTCTTGCATCAAAGTCTGGTTACATCGTTTGTTCGCACACGAGTGAAATATGAAGAATACGTTGATCATGAATATACACTACTTTTGAATGCTAACACTATTATTTTTTTATTGCAATGCATAGAAAAAACCAAAATCTGATGACAAAAAAAAAATAAAACAAAAAATGAATCAAAAAAAAATAAAACCATGAAAAAACTCCAGACTCAAAATAACACCCTCTCTATACGATAATCTACCCGTTTTAAATGCAACAAACGCGTTTTGAAAAATGAATTGTTTAAAAGTGATTTCAAACAACGACGGTGGTTTCTTCCTCTGACTTCAATGGAACGCTTTCCGGAGCTTCAGCAGTTTTGTCCAAAACCTTTTGTCGGAGTTCCATCTTCTTCGCTTGAGTCTTTGGCATGTATTTGCGGACAAACCAAGCTGGGGCGAAGAAAGTTCCGTCGTCTTCGGCTCTCCATGGTTCTCTCAATGTCTGGTCGGATTTGTATTTGGAACCCTTTTCACCAGTAAAGCCAAGAAGAGTGTCGATGAGCCAGATGATGCAGTTCAATACAATGTAGGATCCCAATCCTCCAATCAAACCGTATGCGATGGAGTAAGTCAATGGCATGATGGCAATAGTCAAGAAAGCTGGGACAGAGTCTCCCAAGTAGTTCCAGTTGATTTCAACAACACTTCCAATCATCAGCGCTCCGACAAAGACCAATGCGGGTCCAGAAGCCCAGGCGGGTAGAGAAGCGAACACCGGAGCAAAGAAGATGGACAAGAAGAAGAAAATGGAGGCGAACATGGCAGTTAGACCAGTTTTACCTCCTTCAGAAATACCAGCACCAGATTCGATGTAGGCAGTCATTGGCGGCATACCAAACAATGTGCCGAGAGAAATGCAGAAGGCATCGATAATGAAAGCAGGGTAAGATCCCTCAAAGTCTCCAAATTCGTCGACATATCCTCCGAATCGTGCCATTGAGTACAGTGTTCCGGTGGTATCAAGGATATCGACGAACAAAAAGATAACAAGGGCAGACCAAACGCTTCCGCTTGTTAGATCGAAGTTCAGCGCAAACAAAGTTTTCTCCATTTTGTGTAAATCTACGACCTTTGAGAAGTAAGCGAAGGAAGCATCACCGGCAGGGGTGCTTGGGAAGTAAGTCCAGGGAGTGTTACGGAACCAAGAGAGAATACCAACGAAGAGTACACCAATCAAGATAGAGCCCTTAACCTTGTAGTTCATCAAGATTACGATTAGGAAGAAACCGATTGTACCTAGCCAGAATGTAGGAGATCTATTCAAATGATAAAATCGTTAACGGTAAGATGAAGTTTTTGAATAAAAAGAAACTAATTCGAAACATACTGCATCTGTTGTCCTTTACATCCTTTCAAATCGTCGAGTGCGCTTATCGGACAACCTCCAATATCGACCAAAGTCGCAGGACTGTGAGAGATTAAACCAACACCAGCGGAGTATTGTAAACCAATATGCGTCAAGAATAATCCAATACCAGCTCCAGCAGCGACTTTAATACTTGGTGGAATGTGTCTGGCCAGCCATTGTCGTATTCCAAAGATTGAAAGAACCATGAAAATCAAACCTTCGATAAAGATTGCGGCAAGCTGTATAAATAAATAATTGGTGATATTAAATTTAGGCTGACATTCGAAGTTGCTTGCAAAAAACTTACAGCATCCTTGAATTTAACACCTTTAGTTCCAAAGAATCCGACAACAGTGAATGTAAAGTAAGCAGAACCTCCAAGACCTGGGGCGAGACAAATGGGCAGATTCGCCCCAAGACCCATCAAAAATGATGCGATAGCACACATAGCGGCAGTTCTGTTAGAGAAGCAAATATCGTATTATATATAAATTTATCTGTAAAGCAAAAAAGAACCGCCTTACCCAGTAACGAGATCCCGTCTTACGACATCAACGCAAGCAAGATATTCTGGATCCTTGTCGCAGATGCCTGGTCCATTGCATACACAACCTCCACCAGATTGGGAGACAATAATAGCGTTAACGGCGACAATGTATGCCATAGTGACATAGGTAGTTGCTCCAGCACGGAATTCCGTGAAGACTTTTCAAATTAAAGCAATTCAGTTTAAATTTCGAAACCCAAACCTATCAAACAGAAAGAAAACAATACTCACAAGTAGTATCACGCTCTTTTTCGACACCACTTCCTTTAAGTTTAAAATATCTTCCTACAGTCGATTTGGCGACTTTTTCGTTGATATCATCGAGAAACTTCACCATCGTTCGAGATTTATCTGATTGAGATTCTTCTTTTCGCCGCAAAAAATTTGTTTTAAATCAAATTCGAGGTCCGGGGCGATTCGTCTGGTATTTATTTGACTCAAATTTATAAAGTTTATACGTCCTTGTGAAACGAGACACCAAATCGACAAGATTAGAGAAATAAAGCCGATAAAGGTTTGATAAACAACTGCTAAGGGGGAATTTCTCCCTCTTTCTACGTTTTTAAGCTTTATTTATTCAGTTTTAAAATATCGCTAATGGTATTTAACTTGGGAAGGTCGAGGATGTACGCGTCCATCGATTTTTTAATGTAATACCAACTTGTGGCGCGAAGTTGATGAACTTGAAAACACAGGATGTTTCATGTCCATTTTATATCGCTATTTAATAAAGTACGCGTAGCTGTCCCCGATAAGATAATCACATGTATCACTTCTAAAGATTCTCGCAAGAAACACTGAACTGGGAGAGAGTAAGCTTAAGGCGTTTTCAAGTTCGCGGTATCAAAGGAACCGAATGGGGAATTCCGATCACTTGGAGAAGTTCCAATTAAACTGTTCGATAAGCCTGTAATGGAACCTTTTAGTCCGCCACGAAGGAGAATCGATAACATCTTATAATCGAGCATTTTCTCGATCGCACCCTTACGACCATTTGCTTGGAGAAAAAAATTCAAAAAAAAAGGTCAAATCCAATTGTATTAACTTTCAGACTCGCCCATCCTTCCTGAAAAATTCATAAACTTTCCGTGCATTCTCATCTCCTAAAACTGGAATCAAAACTTCCAACTCAGCGTCGGCGATCTCCCGTATTGTGTTGAATTTGGTCATGACATATTGATAATTCTTCGATGTGATTCCTGGGATTGCTCTCAACATTTCCTATAATAAAGTTCAAATGTTTGTTCCCGATTCTTCTGCGTTCTGAAAAAGAGGCTGATCATACCTGGGGAGTGACATTATACATGCTGTCGATCAAATCAGTATCTTCTACTCCCTTTTCGATCGCTTCCTGTACATTAGGTTCTTCTTGATTTCTCTAAAATCCCATCAAAGCATTCAAGAAATAAAAATAAAATAAATAAAAAAGATAACATGCAACGTCACCTTCAAATCTTTGAAAATCTCCGCAGTCGCAGTACTCCCAACACTCCAAATAATCTTCATTTTCTTCAAATTCAAAAGCAACAGAACGATTTTCGCATTTAGGTCCAACTCATTCTTCCCATTGATTCCGCTTGTTCCAGCTTTACCATTCATTCCATATCCACCTCCCATCCCACTCCCTTCCTCATCAAACTCAATCAACAACACGGGTATATCATAATACAAACACATCGCTTCACACTGTGCGTATAATCGACCGCTACTAAAACTCGAAATCAAATCCGGCAGCGATTTTCTTTCTATGCAAACTTTCGGTGATAAAACGTAATCGCCAACTGTTAATGTGTGCGGTAACAGCTGCAGGTTCTGAGAATGGAGTTGCGATGGTAGAGCAGATCGAAATTCTCGGTAGTCGATGATTACTTTGTTGGAGTTTTCTTGTCGTTGTCCCCCTGCGATTCGGGTTTCCAAAGAGTTCCAAAATTCGTCGTCCGCAGAGACCTCTTGCTTTCCATCTGCGTCAACAGGAATAACCATATTCTGACGATACAAATTTAGTGGATTTGAAAAAATGGTAAACATTAAAAAAGATATACTCACACTTTTCTCGTTGATTAATCTTTCGAACGCTTCTTTCTCTTTTCGTATACCTGATAAGTATATTTGCTCCTCTATGGATTCGTTATACACCATAAAATATAATTTAATTGGCGTATTAATATCTCTCAAATTCCACATCTAATATAAAAAAAGTCATTCCCTGAAAAACACACGGAAAAAATTGGGGATGTATGAACCTCAACTCTCCGTACAAAGGCCAAATCGGGGTTATACATTATTATCCACTGCGGCTTCAATTCTTCCAGCACAGCATCATCATTGTCATCGCCGCCAAATTTCGAATAATAAGACGTTTTTGAGTACGGCCGTATATAAACCGAACTAGAGGGAGCTAAAATACCAAAATTGGTAGGATCAAGAGTAAATTCCGAGTCTGATTCTTCCCTTGAACAGAAACGTGAGCATCAGGAGAATACAAAATAAAATTATTCTCAATACTGGTCAAGGTCCGACATTGCGTCAAGTTCTTCGTCACTAGCGTCATTTGTAGTTTGTTCTGAAGTGTGCGTTGATTTCGTTGCTGACATATTGGATCCCCTCGTTCTTCGTCTCTGACCTGCTGCCTGAACTCCTATAGTATTTAACATGATCAACGCAACAGATAGAAGAAATTTAAAAGCTCTACCTCGACTTCTTCCTCTGTTCGATACCTCGGAGACACCTGTTTTCTTAACATACAAGTTTTTTGTTACTTTTGATAGCCGTTTCTTCCACTTGAAATAATTTATCAGCAACCGTTTAAGTAGCTGTTTCGTTCCGGGAGTCGAGTACTGCCTTTTCACTGGTAAACTGATAGAAGAAGCTGGGTTCAAAATCCTACTCGAGACATTCGCACCACCTCTTTGCCGTCGTCGTTTTGGAGCAGGTGGTGTGATCTCGGTTTCGGTCGGCAAACTTTGAATCTCGGGATCATCATCCTCAGGTTTAACTACAGCTAAATCTAAATCCGATATTATCTCGCGCAACTGAATGCAAGTCCTGTCTCCATTCACCATAACCAAAACACAACTGCAGCTAGCGTTTTGTTCGATGAGCGACTTTCTTTCCGCTTCAATCTCCCTTAATGTATCAACCAAGACTTTCCACTTTGGTAATTCTTCCAAATTGGGTTGAATATTCTGGGGAATAACATCTCTCCAGGCATCATCAATCGCAGTAACATCGCTTTCATCCCCGTCCGGAGATTTAATTTGATACACACGCTTCTTTGCAAACTCAAACAACGGCTGAGCTGCATCCAAATACAACCACTGATTCGGCATATAGTCGGCAGATCTGAATACAGAACTTGCACTCGCGCTTGATTCCGACAAAACCGTTTCCAAATATTGATAAAACTGTACTGCATCATAACTAACAAGGTAATCCAATATTTTTCGCAACTCTCGTATTTCATACAGAAGCGACTTTGAATTCTTTACGTTTTGGGCGGAGAAGTTGTTTAGGAGAACTGATTCGAGAGTATATTCTTCTGGATCGAGAAAAGAGTTTGATTTGAGAAGTTGAGAGAGGGTGGTGGATATGCAGTCAAGGATCGAGGACTGAATTTGCGCCATGAATGATGAAAGTGAAGTTTTCAATTCAGTTACGATGATTGGAGTTTTCGGAGAATCGAGCACAGAGGAAATATCCGCATGGAATCTATACAATAATTGGATTAATGAACCGGTGATATGAATGTGACTACTGTATTACCGTGGCAAAAGAGTGACCTTTCTGATGTACAAAAGCTTTAAAGTCCGCTCCAGTTTTCGGATTCCATGCGTAAACTGTTCGGGGGAATCAGAAAAAGCAGTAATTGGGGATGTTTTGTTTTTCTCTCTGAATATACGGAGGATAAATGCTTCTTTCGAATTTGCAGTGACTTTGTGGGCGTTGAAGACAATAACGTGAGAAATGCGAAGGGGATCGAGAGTGTTTGTAAGCAAGTCAACAATGATCGAACGGGCGGAAATTGAGATCAAACCACCGGCTAGATACAGAGAAGACCTCAGTGAATTTGTGGAAGTTAGAGAGTCGGGATGCGAGTGTTTATAATTCAAAAGCAGAACAATTGAGCCGTCAGATTCAGACATATTATTAGCAATTAATTTATGAGCGTGGCCATGGCAATTCACAATGAGTTCGTCAGCGACGGTTGACATTACGAATTCTGTCTTCGAACGCCTTAATCATTCCCTTGCTGACTTCCCCCAAGACGCCCTCGCTCACGACGCGATGCAGTTCATTTGTAAACTCATACTCCACCAGAAACTGCACTTGGCTGTGTCGCTCCCCGTGTTGTTGAATCGTCCATTTATTCAGCAACTGTGTAAACACTGTACTGTCTACTGATTGCGCTTCTACGTAGTATGGATACTGGCATTTCACTAGACTCGTATACCGTATACTCATCCCAACTGCTCCTATCTCCAAATCCGCTTTCATCTGAAATTTGTCTCCCTCTTTTAAATTATCGAACTCTATTCGACCAGGCCCGTAAATATGTGAATCTATCATGTACGGAACGAAATTTTTATATTCGTTTATATCCGCAATCACTTTAAACACTTGTGATGGGTTATAAGGAAGAATTCGGGTTTGCGTAATTCGAGTAACTTTTGGTGATTGCGTGGAAAAGTCAGGTAATGTGAAGAAATTGCGTTTGACTATGAAAGATAATCTATGTAATTTAATTGGTACTCGCATTTCGTACCGTAGTAAAGCCGTTATAAATTTATTTTCTGAGAGGTTGCACAAGAAAGCCCGGAAACGGAATGAGGAAAACTTCAAGAAAAACAACATAAAATCAACTACAAATTATTTCGCGGTTTATAACCCGATTTTTTCTCAATGTAACCGTTCTCAATCAAGCTGTAAGTGAGCGCTAAAATCGAATATTCTACAGATCTCCATTCGATCCCCAATCGACTTTCCGTTCCAGAAACATCAAACGACGTGTCTTTATTGTACAATCTCGCAGCTCTGGCCATATTTGCATCAAATAACGAGAGTAAACGGATCAAAAAACTTGAAAGAGTTGATGTAGTTGGATTGTATCTTGAAAATGAAAACGGAATGTTATTAAGATTATTGATTAATGCATAATAAAATTCTTACCCTGAGATGAAAACTCTTTGTATATCCACTTTGCACAATCAAGCATTGTTCCGGATCTGGAGAACGCGATGTGTCTGCAGAAATTTGTTTTCAAGGATGATTTCAGCGAAAGAATTGGTTTACCTATGCCCGGCTGCCTCCGCAACTTCCATTGCCTTACCATGACATAAAGCTACATCTCTAACATCAACGTACTGCATAAACATCAACCTAGGAATCGCGGGATACTCTCGATTGAGTAAAATCTTGTGAAATAACCACCACTCCCGACATTCGGCAACAAATACGGTCCAAAAATAAGCGCGGGATTAACCGTCGCCAACTCGAACGGATTATTGTTGTCCTCGATAAACTTCCATGCCGCTTGTTCCGCCAACGTCTTGGATTTTTCGTTCCCGTTAACAGTCTTATCTTTCAAGTCGGACAAATCGGTCTCTCCGAATACGTGACCTGATTTAATTTTTTCCCGCGGGAGTAAATGTCGAATTCTCCTTCACGACCAGAAGTCATTGCCACGGTGGAAGAAGTTAACACAACTCGTTTAAGTAATGGTTCCGATAAGCAAGCTTTCAGTACGTTGAGAGTTCCTTCGACTGCAGGCTTTATAAAGAAGTCGTCGGTCTCTCCTGCTGTGTCGATGAGAAATGGGGGCGCGATGTGATGGATGTACGGACATCCTCGAATAGCAGTTTCCCATTTTGTCGGTGGGTCCAGGAATTCGATCTATAAAAAGTAGATATAAATTAATAAAAATTTTACAATTCAATGATAATGCTTACTTCAAAGAGCACCAGATTTGATTGATCCACTGCAAAAGGAACAACTTTGTCAAATACATTTGCTCCTTTTGCTCTAGAACGTAGAGTTCCTCTGACGGAATAACCGCAAGTAATTGATTCGCGACATGTGATCCAACGAATCCTGTGATTCCAGTAACAAGAACAAGGGGTTTCTGAGACTTTGCAGAAGTATTTGCTAATTTTTTTTTCTTGGTTTAAGGAGACGGTTTTAACGAGTTTTTATATGTTAAAATTTACTAAGGTAAAAGTGAATTTTCCCGTTTTTCTCTGTATTTGGTTTCAGTCGGCGATCAATGATCTCGGTCGCCAAAAAAAAAACCAGGAGAACGCCCGGATGAACAGGTTCTCTGCAGAACTGAATTATAAAATAACGGATTATAATATTGCAAATTCCAAAATATTTTTGAATTCCCAGCAAATATCTCATCGCAACATTTTACGAGTAACAATTCAAAGTCACATTACATATGAACTTTTTATCTTATCTTTCTGACCTTTTATAGCCTTAGGGTTAAACAACGGAATTGGTTTGACGTTTATTTTGTCGAGGTGGAGGTGAAGGCAGTTTTCACAACACCGACTACGTTAATGCAAAAAGGGAAACTTCGAGAATACCTCAAAATTAATTTTGAAATAAAAAAAAACTAAATATTTATTGAAATGCAAAAACAGCAAAAAAGAAGATGATATATCAAACAAAACTACAAATCTTTTCGTGGCTTAAACCCGGGAGTTTTCTTAATGTATCCACATTCAATCATACTGTAAGTAAGTGCAAGAATCGATGTATCAATCGGTCTCCACTTTACTCCTAATCGGCTCTCTGTTCCGCTAGTGTCATAGGTTATGTCTTTATTGTATAGTCTTGCTGCGGTCACCATATTGCTGTCGAACCAAGATGCTAAACGAAGCACAAAGTATGGAATGTTGGCGGTGGGTGGATTGTAACCTGTGAATAATTGAATTGGTCAGATGTTTGATGGATTCATGCTGAATATTAAAATTTACCTTGAGGGGCGAATTCTTTGTGTATCAACTGTGCGTATGCAGAAATTGAACCAGTACCAGCGTTAGCAATGTGTCTGAATTAAAAAAAACAACTAATATTAGAAATGAAATATTTAATATTACAACTTCTGACCTGTGTCCAGCCGCTTCTGGGACTTCCATCGCACGAACGTGGCAAAGAGCAACGTCTCTTACATCGACATACTGCATATACATGTAACCGGGTAAAGCAGGATATTCCCGGTTAAGCAAGGCTTTCGAAAAGTAGCCGCTGGCACCGACATTTGGCAAAAGATACGGACCCATGATATACGACGGATTCACCGTAGCAAGTTCGAATGGTTTCTTGTTCTCTTCGATAAAATTCCAAGCCGCTTTTTCCGCCAATGTTTTCGATTTCTGGTATCCTTTAACCTTATCGACATTCGTCCAATCGTTCTCATTAAACGCATGGCCATCCTGAACTTTTTTCCCGTTCGAGTACACGTCGTATTCTGATTCACGCCCTCCACTGACTGCAACTGTAGATGAAGTCAATACAACTCGTTTAACCAACGGTTCAGTCAAAGTGGCCTTGAGAACGTTTAAAGTTCCCTCTACTGCCGGTTTGATAAAAAACTGTTCATCAACGTTAGCGTTTTCGATTTGGAAAGGTGAAGCAATATGTTGAATGTAAGTGCATCCCTTTACGGCCGATTCCCATTTTGAAACAGGATCAAGAAGGTCGATCTGAAAGGAAACGGAATTACAATGTCAATTTAAATTTTAACAAACATTATTCATGATTCCGATGTAAAATACCTCAAACAACTCCAATTTGGATTTATCGACTCCAGCCGGGAGCACTGCATCGTAAACTTTCTCCCCTTTCGCTTTCGATCTCAATGTTCCGCGCACCTTGTATCCGGCAGCGAGAAGTTGATTCGCAACGTGTGATCCTAAAAAGCCAGTAATTCCAGTAACAAGAACGAGCGGTTTCTCAGACATTTTTATATATTAGGTAATTAAAGAGATGATTGGGTATGTGGACGTTTTTATCGTTCGAATTTTTGGTGTGACGTAATTTTCCCGGTTTTCCACTTATCCGCGCCAAAGATCGACACGTCCTTATTTGTAATACTGTATACTGTAATGTAATCTTGTAAATTACCCACTCTTTTTAAATCAATGCAGCCAGTAGTGATTCTTTAAAAGGACCCGATTTCGTTTTCCTCCAGCTGCATTTACTAAAATTGGTCGACATAATCTAGCTGTAGCTAATGAAATCCTAAATCAATGATACGTAGATCTGTAGTTTACTACCTGGACGTAAATTCTAGAATAATCCTCCATGATCGATTTTATGTCTATTTTGAAGTGATCATGTGTCCATTCCCGTCGCACTCTCTGTTACAAAGCAAGTACAGTACCATGGACAGTAAAATCAATATCATTATTATAGCAATACTTATATTTGGCTAGTAAAGTTAAACGTGTAATGAAGACACTTGAATAAATTTCTGCAGAGTTTCAAAGACTTAACAGTAGATTCACAGATTCAAGTTGTGATTTCAATTCGCAATGCTTTGATGTAAGGTCCCCAACAATAATCCCACTTGTAACTGTTAAAACCGCCAATGTTGTCTGTCGTGATGTTATCCCATTGACGGCAGCTGTAGCAACCAGCTTTTTGCTCCGCATACCAATATAAAGTTTCGTCAAAGATAACTGTTCAAATCAATGATGCGAGTAATAGTCAGAAATTAAATCCATTATAACTTGAAATGATGCGAGTAAAAAACAAAGGTTTACATACTTCCACACATCCCTAGGGCTCCATTCCAGCACACTTTGGTCATGTACGAGCCATGCACACCCCATGAATCAAAGTGCTGGTCGCAACTCATCTTTCTGTCGGTTGTAGTCATCTGGATGTACTTTCCAGCGGGTCCTCCGAAAGTCCAATAACATCGACGAGTGGAGGTTCCGCAGAGTTGGGCATTAACGTTCGTGCTGAAAATCACGATAATAAAGAAGATCGACCATGGTATACGTAAGAACTTGGAGAGATTGAAGAATCGCATTCCTTTGATTTTTTTGTATCTTGGGAATACACAGTGGAGATGGTGGCGGAGGTTGGTTTTTGGAAAGGTTGATGTCATGAAGATACTGTGCTTAGCTCTTTCATAGTTTTTATATTTAAAAAGAGAAGCTGTCAGAGATTTCTACATTACATATTTTAAAGTATAGAATATTTAAAGGTGGTTTTTAGAGGTAAAATATTAAGATAGAAAACTTTAAAGTAAACAGGAAAAACATGTTTTTCAAATAACCCACTGAATCGTCTGATTATCTTCACCTCCAGAAATCAAATAATTCGGAATCAAAGTAATCGATTCTACTGCTCCTGCGTGTCCATTATACATTCGAACTGGAAGTCCAGTATTTACGTCCCACTCCCGAATTGTGGTATCAAGGGAAGCAGAAAAAAGTCGCGGAGGAGAGCCTGGTTGCGAGAGTATCGCGGTGGAATAAATCGAGGAAGTATGTCCATTCAAAACTCGAACAATCTTTCCCGTCGAGGGATCCCATTCGCGTATCACTCCATCGTCACAGCCCGAAAAAAGTCGGAAAGAACCATTGGTACCATTTAGCGACCAACTCAACGCCCGAATTGTCAAAGTATTGCCTGTGTAATTACGAACTACTGCTCCAGTTGAGGTATCCCACTGCAATACCGTTTTATCGCTTGATCCGGACAACAAAATTGGCTGCTTTCCAGGTATAACGCTGACTGCAAACACATCGCCGGTGTGTCCTGTATAATTTCGGATCGTTAACCCAGTTGTTAGGTCCCATTCTCGTATGGTATCATCCCAAGATCCAGAGTATAGTCTTGGAGGATCAGGATTCACCGCCAGCGCAAATACATAATCCTTGTGTCCAGTGTAGATTTTCGCAATTTGACCAGTCTCGCTGTTCCACTCAATAATAGTCGCATCCCGTGAACCAGTGAATATTCGTGGAGGGTTGCCCGGAAGAATTGCCATCGCTTGCACTCGATCAGTGTGTCCACTGAATATCCGCACTGTTACTCCTGTGTCATAGTTCCATTCTCTAACGGTTTTATCAGCCGAAGCGGTGAACAATCGAGGTGGGGAACTGTCAGTTACAGCTGCCACCGACAATATCCAATCCATATGTCCGGTAAACTTTTTAGAAATTGAACCCACTGGTAGCGTGGGACTTGGTTTGGATGATGATTTTACAAAGGGAGAGAACGATGAAGATGGCGATGGCGACGATGATTCCGATGAAGTGGATTGTGACGTTTTCGTACTAAAAACCACTCCCATAGTTATTCCTACAACAACGAGAATTGCCAAGAAACCTATAACCATGATGAATCGTCCTTCACAACGCTAATTATTACACACAATCAAATTTGAATTTAAATCAACTATACTAACGTTTTTTCCAAACGGATGACTCACTGGAGTTGGAGAATGTTACCATGACTATAAAACAATAATTTTTGAGTTTTAAACAATGGCATTATATCAAATAGTAACTCACAAGGTGGGTTTGGAGGTGGGGTTGCATCAGGATAGATAGCTGGAAGTTCTTTCTTGGAGGAAATTACATCTGCAACAAAACTAAAATTAGAGCGGTCAATTTTTAAGAACACAACTTTACTGTTTGCTGAAGCAGGTTCCAGATATCCCAAATTCGGAGGAATATCAGATCTTGAAACAGGCATAAGCTGTGGCCTCAGACTAGCTGGCACCAAGGCTGCTCAAATCGTCTTCAGTGAGAATTTAAAATTAAGAATAAAATACGCTATTTACCAGAATCTTGCAACAAAGATCTATTCGAATGGAAGGTTGCGATATTTGATTCAAGATTGCTGCTTGAGACTACAAAAAGCCCGTTAACTTGTGATTATTAAACACCACATACAAATCTTGTTACTTGTAGAAGTCTGATAAGTTTGCTCAGGAACCCGAAGCGCACCGAATGTATTTCGTGTCGAGTCGACGTTTGATTTATCCGATACTCCCACTGCAAAAGTCCCATTTGAAGATTCCGAGTGGTACTCTAACTCAATTTCCTTTACTGTCCCTAGAGCCCTCCTCATTGCTTTAATCTCTGCGATTATCTGGGCGAAAGTTGGTCGCTCACTTGGAACTTCGTTCCAACACTTTTCCATCAACTTCCATTGCTCTTCTGAATAAACTGGAGGGTTTCTGGGTATAGGTCGAGCTGGACGTTCTTTCCGGTATAGTGCTCCGACGATATTGAAATCCCTATATCCATTAAGTTCAAATGGAAGTTTTCCTACTGTCAAGATCTCATATGTAGTCATAGAAAATGCGTAAACGTCCACCATTTTAGATAGCTTTGCGGAATTAAGTCGTTCTTGTAAGATTAATAAGAAAGTTACAAACTTTACACATCTTTGAAACAACAAAACGGTTTAAAAAGATACCTGGTGCTAACCAACACAACGTTCCCGAAATATTACCGCTCGTTTTAGACGAAAGACTGTCTTCTTGGATCTTTGAAAGTCCAAAATCGCTGATTTTGACCGTGGCAGATAATATCCCGTATGAGACTGAACGTAGCAAGCAGTTTGCAGCTTTCAAATCGCCATGAAGAATTGGTGGATCCTGAGAATGTAAATACATCATTCCGAGAGAGATTTGGTGCAGAAGATGACAGACGACATCAGGGCTGCCAATACTTTCCGGATGGTCCTGCATATACTGAAACAAAAATTTCTGTAAACCTTCTAGTTTCTTGAAGTAACGTGTTTACGCTATAAAGAGATCCTCCATCAGCGTATTCCAAAACCATGAGTGGAGTGTCGGTGTCCAACGAAACACCATAAAGCACAATTATGTGTTCGTGTCGGAGATTGCTCAGCAGCTTTACTTCGTCAAGAATTTCTTTCTGCTGGTCAGCGTTTGTCTTAACCGACCGAAAAACCTTCACTGCGACATCAATTCCTGCCCACACCTATATAACACCACGATTTAAAGTGCTGTAAATTTAAACGACCAACCAGAGCTCACCCCTTTGTGAATGGTGGCAGAACCACCATGCGCAATAGGTTTATAGATATCAAACAGAACGTCCCTGAATGGAATGTTGATATTGGTGCGCAGAGAGTCGATTTTCGGTTTTTGGTCCATCGATGAAAATTTTGCGCGGGCTGTGGGTGGACTCAGGCTGCACCGCTGAATTTTAAATTCGGCGTTTGACAATTGATCTTTGAATTATCTTTAAAAAAAAATGTCATTGAGCAAGCAGATTTTAAAGATTCGATGATGATGGACTTCAGATCACGCAGCGCATGGTTCTAAGTGGTTACGGTAGTATCAACATCATATTGTATCAGCAAAAAATTCAATATAAGGTAGTATCAAAAGAAAGAAAAGAAAAAGACGTGATTTTGCTTAATTCCTATGAGATACTCATAAAGAGAAACAAATAATTTCTAATGTAAAAAGTTTGTATAAATTACTTTTTTTTCACCCTCTCTTTGTTGTTTTTTTAATCATCGTAATCCGTCGAATCTTCATAAATTCTAATCGAAGATCCACCTGATTTCGCCGACGCCGCCGGAGATTTTCCAAACTCTTTCTCTCCAATACCGATAAAACTATTCCTCCCTACTACATTCACTTTCCCTCCAATATTTATCGCTCGAAATGTATCTGCGATATCATCAAAGTTTCCGATACTCGACGTTTCAAATTCCGCTATACTCGCAAAACTCGGGTTTTTATCGTCAAATACTTCGTTTAGTGATTCTAAATCTTCGTCGAGTACGTGGTAATATTTATCGCTGTTCCAGCCATTCAAAACATTTGCAGATACTCGTTTTTCTTCCGCCGTTTTGGGCTTTGTTTGCTCTGCCATCGTGGTCGCGGTTGACAAAGTCGTAGCGGGAAACAATACAGGGGAGCTTTCCGTCGATTTGAAATCCATTGATAAGCGTATTTCAGAAATCGCGGGCTGTAATCCAACCATTCCCATTCTTCGCGACCAATCTTCCAGGTTCTGGAGATCTGAAGAATTCGTAAATCCTAAATACTCTTCAGAGACTGAATGAAGAGAGGATTTATCGAGAGTTGGAAAAGTCGTAGCCGAAGAATTCGTTGGGTACTCTTTAACAGACGCAGATGTATTCATCGAGGGGTAATTCATGACACTGGGTGTCTGCGATTTACTTCGTTCTAAATCGATTTTCGGTGTACTTCGTCGTTCTTCCAAATTCAGTTTATATGGTGATTCGTTGTTGTTGATGTTGTTGACGCTGCTGTTGTCTTTACGGTTTGGCGAGAAGAGCACGTTTATATCTCCAGTCTCACTTTTCACCAGCTTAAATGTATCGCTTTTATCAATCAGTCTGGAAGCAACTTCCAGTGCGTCCGTTAAACTAGTGTCTTCAGCGAACGAAGGAGATGTGAATCCAGGATCCCTACTGACAACAGGGACAGGATGAAAATCGGCACTGTACGGCGTGTTAGTCGGATTCTCCGGTTGAAAATTGTCTGTGGCGTGAAATTGTGGAATCGAACCGTGGTTTGGATTCTTCTGACGGAACGCTGAGGTTGCCGGGGAAGGAGGTACAGGTACAGTTATGTTGTCGAAGGTTGGAGATGGTTGAGTTGAAAAAGCATGCGACGGAACTGGAGAATGCGACAGCTAGTAATGCATCAAGAAAAAAAAATTAGTTGTTACTATAAGATACAGTAAAAAAGCAAATACCGGAACTTCCAAATTGCTTCTTGATCTTCCTGAGGCGTTCACATGAGAGTTTGATCTAAAGATCCCATACTAATTAAAAAAAATTACTACCAACCCACAAAAGAAACGTTCAAAATATATTACCTCATCTCCCATTGGACTGGGTGTGCGAGACATTACTTCTTCCCGTTTATCCTTCTCTTTATCCTTATCCTTCGAAGTGGTAAACGTGCGTCTCAAAATCCCCCCAAATCGATCAACAATAGATTTCTTCCTCTGCACCCGTTTGCCCGACGATGGTCCACTAGTCTCAACTTTAGGAAAGTAATCGTGCACCGGCTGCGGAGGTACTAATTCATCTTTCGAATTAAATATACCTCCAAAAGCTTGCTCCAGTTGTATTTCGATTCGCTTTTGTTCTTGTTCCATCATAATCTTTTTCACTGGAGTTACAAGTTCACCCGCAATCATCACAGGTTGCATATTTCGGTACGATTCTATTTCCTCGTAAGTTGGTACCGGCGGCAATGGTTCAATGCCGGCAGACAGCGACTCTTTTGACGGACGTGACGCTATACTAAAGGTATAACTGGATCTTCTTTCGTGTTTCGGACGATCCATAGTATCCCCTTGCATTTCAGTCGTTTCTTTGAATACCAATTTCCCATCGTTCATTTTTGTGTATAAATTGGTAAGCGTTAATTGAGGATGAATTAATTCAGGAGGCAAAGGGGGATGGTTGTTGGGAGGAATTTCATCGTCATCCAATAGAGGCGGGTGATTGTTTGGCGGGATATCTTCTGGATAGGCGTTCATTACCTCAAAATCGTTATGGTTCATGTAATTCATCTGCGATCTTTGGAATGGAACTGGGGGTAGCGGATTTGAAGGCGGCGGATTCGGTGGTGGAGGGATTGTACCAAAGAACGCATTGGAATCGTTAGCAATAGTGTTCGACGGCGGAGGAATCTCAATAGGTTTATTAATTATGGTATTCGATCTTCCGTTGGTAAGATTAGCATTGATTTGGTTTGAAATATCGTTTGGAATCGGAGGAAGCGGTTCAGCAGGTGGTGGTTTGGGAACGGTGTTCAGATTATTCTTCATGAGAATACGCTGCTCCTGTTGCTCCATTTGCCGTACCTTCAAAAGTTCATTTAAACGTTCGGATTCGTCGTATTGCGGAGACATTGATGGCGGAGGTGGGGATCGAGCGCTGGAAGTTGCATGATACGGATTCGGAATTGCTGTGGACAGGAACTGAGGCGGATTTTGAATCGCATTCGACATAAATTGAGGCTTCATATAACCCTCATTACTATTTTGGAATATCGGACTGTGAGTACTTTTTGCGGCATCTAAATTGAAAATGTGATCCAGAGCACCAGGGCCCGGTTTCGGTTCTTCGACTTTGCTTCGTCCAAAACTGTCCGATCTCTTCTTTTTCTTCGTTTCCGTTGAGATTTGAATCGATGCTTCTTTTGCTGCATGTTTCCATACACTGTCGACATCTTGGAATTCCTGCAGTTGTTGAGGGTACGTAGGAAAGTAATTAGCGTTCGAAACAGAACTCGGATAGTTTGAAGAAAACGATTTTGTTGGTTGATGTTGAGGAGAAAGTTGCGGTTGCGATGTTGGTCCGTTTTTTGGACTAGTATGTGCATAGGACAGGCGTGAGCTTTGTTGATCGTGCGAAGGAGGTGGAGGAGCGATACTATACTGCGTCGGCGGAGGGAACGATTGTTCGTGAACGGGTTGTGAATATGAAACACCATTTTTCATGACTTGGGAGCGAGGAACGATACGAACATTAGCCGAAGAAGATATTAATATCGGTGCGCCAACATCCATTTTTTTTGAGTTTTTCGATGATAGAGGTGCGGAAGAGTTGTGTTTTTGATAATTCTGTTCGATGTGTAAAGGTGACGGTTTCTGCGACATTGGTTGTAAAGACGGGTGGCCATAAGAGTTGTCCAAGTTATTTGCACTTCCATGCTCGCTTGCCATTCCAAACTGAATCAGTTCTTCTCTTATATGACCAAACTGACCACCATTTACGAATCCTCTGGGCGGTGTACCGTACTTACTGCTCTTTCCGCTCTTGAGACTTTCACCGGAGAACGAGATTCGCGAAGAGCGACGAGGAAACGTGCCGGCTTCAGACAAAGTTGGGGTTGTTGGTGGAGGTTGTTCGATTTTTCCAAAAAGATTGTTTTGAGAGGGAGAATTGTGACTTGAAGTATCTGAGAAACCCCAGACAGTGGCATCACGGAAAGAATGATTACTGTTCATGGTTTGTAATTATAATACTGTTACTGTATAAATGAGCTATTGAAACATTTTCTTTTTTTCCTCCACCGGCCTAAAATAATGCGGTTCCACAGAGTGACTGGATACAAAAAAAAAAGTTTGGTAAAATATTTGGGAGATGAAAGACTTTTCGCAGCAATCGTATTGGGAACAGCGCTATTCAAGGTATTTAAACTCTAGTGAAGTTTTAATCGTATCTTAGTTTCTCTGAGATAATCTTTTGTTGGGAAATTTAGCGAGGAAGAAACTCAGAAAACGTACGACTGGTTTAAACCTTGGGCAGAGTTTAAACCTTATTTGGAAGTACTATTCGATAAATCAAGCTCGTTTTTACATCTTGGGTGTGGAAATTCCACGTTTTCATTCGATATGTACATGGACGGATACGTGAATCAAGTTTGAAAAAATACGCGCAATATGATTTCCATCTGATTATGATTTTTTTTTTATTTTAGACGAATATTGATTATTCATCAACGGTGATCGAAACAATGTCCCGAATTCATTCTGATACTCACATTAAATACCTTACTGCAGATATTTTCAAACTCTCTGAAACCCCGTCCCTACAACAACACACATTCGACATCATCATAGATAAGGGAACGATCGACTCGTTTTTAACCAAGTCTAAAGAAAAGGATGATCAATGGAATCCGACAGAGATCACGTTGGGCGATTCACGAAAATATCTTGATCAAGTGATATCAAAGTTAGACATTGACGGATGTTTTCTTCAGATAACGTGGGATCCTCCACATTTCCGTCGAAAGATCTTGGAGTGCTGTGATACTGTGAGAGATGGAAAAGTTTTACGGGTAGTTGAGATTAAAAAGGTGACGGGAGGAGGTGTTTTAGAGTACTTCATTTACGTCTGTAAATTTATTAACCCATAAATTTGGATATCGATGATTCACTGATGAATTGTGCAATTATTGATCAGTTTGAATGGATCAAAGATATTATGATAATCACGATTGAGCGTACACGAGTAATTATAATGCATAATTGAAAAGTATTAGGTAATTTCAGTCGACATTCACAAAGATCTCAACAAATTCTCAACCAGTACCACATCCCACGCTTCTGAATCAACCAACCTCTTCACTGGAATCCCATTATTCAACGAATACAACGTTGGCACACCAGTCAACTTCAAATTAGGATCCTTGCGATAAATATATTCTGGATTCCCTTTATAGTCCTCTCGAATCACAGGGGCTTTTATCGAAACAATGTCGGGGAAATTTTCGAGGAGAGGATATATGACTGAGTCGGCTGTATTCCGCGGGAAACAAATAGAAGTAATTTAAAGTGAAGATTATCAAAACTTTCACGGGATCGACTTACACTGTCGACAATCTGGGCACCAACTTTGACCAATGAATTCACCAATCTCGAGCTCTTTGCCAAAAACGTACAACAGGTACTTTTTAGAAGGGTCAAGCGACAATAAAGTGGAATTTAACGTGGTAGGATCGTCAACTCGAACAACCATTTTTGTACAGTAATTACAAATTTATTTATTGACAGCTTGAGATGGCGAAACGGTGTCGGAAGAACTATCCCAGTTCCACGGAACAACTCTAAATATGGACGTCTGATACCAACAATACCCAAATTCCGTCCTCGTACTAACCACAAAATCATATTCTCCCGGAAGACTCGGCCAACTGATCGATCTCCTCAATTTAAACGGATACGTGAATACAACGATACTCGACATTACGTTATTTAGTTGTGTTTGCGCATGATTCATGCTCGACGTTTCTGTTGGCGTGGTGTCGTTTACTGTCCAGTTTATTGCGTCGAGTTCTCGGCTGTTGCCGTATGCCAGTGCGACTCGATCGCCTTCGCCGTAATCTTGCAGTTCAATGCCGATAACTGTAAAATTTTGGAATGCTCGGTCGGGGAATACTGTCCAGGTGATGTTGATGGTTTCGGGGATCTTGTAGGTTTTCGTTGGTGGGTAGTAATCCACTGGTGATAAAATTTGAAAACCTGTATATGATTGTGGATTAGAAATTAACGTATTACAATAGTATCCTTGTCTTTATGTTTTTAGTGTGAAACTTACCACGACAATAGGAAGCTGGAGAACTCAGTAAATTAAGTTGTGTCGTATACTCTAAACCCGGACTCCCCTGTGGAACCGCCAGTACCGTCGAAATCAATATACAAAGCAAAACTATGAGGTTCATTTTCGAAAAATTTCACGCGGTTCTATTAAAAAAAAAAACACTTGACGCGTTCACTGTCAAAATTTTTGCATGATGATATCACAGGATTTAAATCAAGATTCGTTTACAACTCCAAAACTCTTGCAACTTGATTATCATTGTAAATTACCGTCAGCAAAAAATTCGAAACCAAATACACCTGTATTGACGACGACAAATACTCCAAATTTCCCTAAAATCAGAGATTTATTGCCTGCAAAAGTTCGACAACAAATAAAATTGCAAAATCACACCGATCAAAACAATTCTGGCGGTAGTTGCCCAAGTTCTAGCAAGGGCTCGACAAAATTGGATCACAAAAAGAATTGTGATTCGGAAACAACAGCGAAAGTATTGGTGTCGATTATTTCGCATCCCAGTTTAAGTTCGATTGTTACAAGGCCAAATACTACGTCTGTGTGTGAAATTCCGAAAAAAGTTATTTTTAATGATATTGGTGAGAAGCCGCAGACACTCCAAAGAAACGATGAGACAAAAGAAGAGAAATCGGGAAAAGACACCCAGAAAAGGTAGGTTACAACGTCAGATAGATGTTTTTCATCGTTTCAATAATGTGTTAAAGTACGAAAAAGAATAATTCAAGAAGGGAAACCCCTCAAGCATCTTCCACACCAATCTCAAATCCGGAATCGCAATTACCTCAGAATTCTCTAAAAGCTCAACCATCGTTACCTTCAAGTTCACCAAGCACAAACAACATTTCCACCATCTCTTTAACCACCACCGACTCACGAACAAGCATCACGACTTCCATTTCTCAACAATCCAACAGCTCCACCAACTCAAACACCCAAATCGCAAACACTCGAGCCACAAACTTGACCTCACCAACACCAAATTCAAATACTCCAGTGATAAAGTTTCGAACGGGACTACGAAACACAGTATACGATGTAATGAGAGACAGGGGATGGAAAGAAGTCAAAGAGAATGACCCCGATTGGGATTTTTATTGGGCGGATGTACATTGGGTGCATGAATTTTTCGATCATTTGTATTTATCAGAAAATCAGAAGATTAATCATTTTCGGAATCATTATGAAGTATGTATCCGTTACCTTTTTTACCTCAAGAAAAGTTTACTTTCCTATCTCTTAAAACACCATTTAAAATCAATGAAAAGCTGACTAGAAAAGACCTGTTAGTAAAAAACATTAAACGAATGATAAAACAAATCGAAAAAGAATACGGGAAACTCGAATCCCAGAAATTTGAATTTATCGGTACGACTTTTGCGTTGCCGCAAGAACATGCCTTGTTTCAAGAGGAGTTTAAACGTCAACCGGGTTGTATCTGGATTATGAAACCGGTTGGCAAGGCGCAGGGGAAAGGGATTTTTTTGGTCAATAAGATTTCTCAGGTTACTGGGTGGAGGAAAGAGTATAAAGGAAGTGGGAGTGGGAGAGTTTTGAAGAAGGATGAGGAGGGGAAGGAAGAGCCGGAGGCTTATATTGTTCAAAAGTATATCGATAATCCGTATTTAATTGGAGGTATGTTAAAAAGCGGGAGGATTGTTCCGGGAATTTTAGAAATTTATCGTTTTAATAGGGAAAAAGTTTGATATTCGATGTTATGTTCTGGTTACATCTTATTATCCTCTAGTTGTTTACATTCATCGAAACGGATTCTGTCGGTTCTCAAACACTCAATTTTCAATGAACTCGAAAGATATTTCAAACTTATGTAATAAAATTTTAACGTACTTTCAATTTTCCTCTCTCAACTTTAATTACGTATGTTTTTTCAGATATCCATGCAACAAACGTAGCGATCCAAAAACAATCTCCAAATTACGACTCTGAAAAAGGATGCAAATGGTTGCTTCGGAATTTAAAAATCTATCTCGTATCAAAGCACGGTACTCAGGAAGTAAACGACCTATTTACGGAAATGGAGGCTTTGATTGTTAGGTCTTTGATGAGTGTACAGAAAGTCATGATTAATGATAAGCATTGTTTCGAGTTGTACGATTTCTTTCATAATTGCATTTTAAATTTTTAAAATTTACTGAAAAATTACAGGTATGGTTATGATATTCTGATAGATCGCAATTTAAAACCGTAAGTTGACTTGATGTTAATTTTCCAAAATAACACAAATTTCTAACTTGTCATTTTAGCTGGTTATTGGAAGTGAACGCATCACCGTCACTATCAGCGGAGACCCAATTCGATTACGACTTGAAGCATGCAATGTTAAATGACGCATTCGATGTTATTGATTTAGAGAAACGGTGAATAATTTATCTGGTGGGTCGGGAAATTTTCCGCTAACGATTAATAATAGAAATACGGATAAAAAAGCAAGAGTAAAAGTAGGTGGATTTGATTTAGTTTATAATGACGGACCCGTGAAGCATGAACGAACCAGCTACTACACCTCATATCTTGGTAAAATTAAAAATCGTGATTTATGAAATTTGTTTAATCAAATTTATCAGGATGCCACCAACCAATACCAAAAGCGCCAAGAAGTAAAAAACGATTAGCAAAAACCTCCGATACTTCCTCTGATGTGCAATAATCAATTCTTATAAAAATGATGTTTTTATTTAAATAATTTTTCTCTTAAACCGAATCCTATGGACACTAAACTCATCTCCTCTCTCATCCATTCAAAGAATGATCATCTGCGATAACTCGAACCTTGACCACCCCTATACGAATCTCGTCTGTACATATCACCTCCACGTCTCGCACCATGATCACGTCCATTATTAGCATCTTCCATCAATCCACGAGCTTTACCATGATTAAAACTCCTCTCGTATGGATGAAACTTTCCACTGTCTCGAACATCTCGTGCATCCCGTCCTCTCCTCATAGGTCCCGAATCTCTTCCACCTCTCATTCCACCGAGCGCAGTACCCGCAGTACCCGCACTACCACCATTATGATCGAAAATCGCAATACTCAAAAAATCCCCAATACGGAAATTAAATTCCGCCAAACTCTTCTTTTCCACCTCGTTTTCATTATACTGCGAATTTGAAATTTTTCCCAAGTCACGGAAATGTAAAGGGTGAGATGCTGGGTTGGTGCTGCCAGGAACGAATCGGGATATTTGGTTGTGACAAATTAAACGAAAGTGGATGCGGGAGGAGTAATTTGAAATCGTGGGGAATTGGTCTGCAAGTTGAGAGCAGAGATCCCTTAGAGTTGAGTCACTCCTATTTGAATAATCAGCTAGTGAGCAACGAATGAGGAATGTTTTAAATTAAATACCAGGCGTGGAGAGCCAGTTCACCGGAGGGAAAGCTGCGCGAGGGAACAAAGTCATCGTCTCTGAAGACGGAATTAAGCTGACACCAAGTGCGTATTAAAAACGGCGATTTTCTCGTGTGTTCTTTTTCCTCTCCCATCATTTGGTGTCTTGTCAGAAATTTATTCACAGGCAAATTGATTTAAAGTCGAAAAAATTTCAAAAAAGAACGTTGAAATTGGATCTGAACCACAGCTAAGCAGAGATTTATAAGTTCACCAAAGATTCCATATGCTTAGAAGTACAATGCATCTTTTTATCTGGCCTGTTTGATGTTTTTTAATTGAAGTTATGAATAGAGAATCCAACTTTCATATTCACTGATCCAGTATTAGAAAGATTACGCCAATTTGTCGCAGTAAAAGCCAATCAAAAATTTAGGTCCTGGTGTCAAGAAATATTTTTAGTATGCTGATTTCCCTATTTCTTTTGTTTTTGCCTCCCTTTCTTCTCAACAAATACCACTTGCTTGATTTCCTCCTGCGTTAATGAGCTTTAGAGAGCACCCATAATAAGTATGGTGTTTGATAGTCCCATAATTAAAAGAAGTGTTATGGATTAGACCAAATAACCTATGTTGTTAATTTTTGATATTTTCTGGAAAATTTAAAAGCTTACTTGCAGCTTTCTTCAGCCAAGTGGCTGCCAGTTGAGTATGAGTACAAGAGGTCCAATACAGAAGCTAAAGTTGTGTATTGAAAACTAGAGTACCTCTTCTTGTACTTTTGGTTTTTTTTTTTAAAAAAATGAATTATCAAAATTGTTTTGAATAGTTAATACCTCATTTTTCTATGGTTCCACAGTGGTCTCCTTTGTGGAGATCACTGTTCCAGAATGGTTTTTTTTAATGTCTATGCAATTTAAATGTCTTTGATTGATCAAAATATATTTAATCAAAATATTTTTTATTCGGAAAAACAGTAGTAATTCTCCTCTCTGATGTTGAATGCAATGATTTGCTAAATATTTAACAGCCTGGCATTTTCACAGACACTATCATGAAAGGCAATCTCA
This sequence comes from Nowakowskiella sp. JEL0407, assembly GCA_027600645.1. Lineage (NCBI taxonomy): Eukaryota > Fungi > Chytridiomycota > Chytridiomycetes > Cladochytriales > Nowakowskiellaceae > Nowakowskiella > Nowakowskiella sp. JEL0407. The sequence goes on along the minus strand of JADGJK010000109.1, from coordinate 30,709 downwards.
GAAGATATGTTGAACCACACAATATGTGTGTACTTTTGAACTTTGGATTGCACTAAATTTGAGATGAATTTTTTTGGTATAGTCATATTCCATTCTGTTTTGAATTGTAATTCACAAAACTCAATGTAAAAAATAAAATGATTAAAATTTTCAAATAGATCATTCTGCAAAAACATTGTCCAGAATTGATATTTGTTTTCTTGCTATTTTCCTGTTGTTTGAGAATAATTTTGTTAGTTGCTGTGTATTCTGCTGTCTGCATTTTGCTGCATAAATATGAACTGTCAAACTCATGTGCAGTGTGTTTCTATTAATATTATAAACGCATTTGAAATCTAAAGGATCTGAATTGAAATTAAGATTTTCAAATCTTGATTATTGTGCTTCAATTTCCAGATGCATAGCCAATAAAGCACTGAGGACACAAATTCTCTCAATGACTATGGTATTGGCAGGACTAAAATAGAGTTTCAAATTCAATCTGTTAATGATTCTGCAACAAGGTCTTCAAAAAGTCGAAGAATATGTTGGCAATTCAATTTTGGAGGGTTCAAACAACAAAAAATTCAAATAATAAATTATAGAAATTTATTGAAAATATTCCAATCAACAAATCATTCTTTCATAACTTCTACTCTGACTTGTGATTTGCTGTCACTTTGCCAATTTGTTCAGGTTAATCAAGTTTCAATAGGATTGAAGTAAAATATAAGAACTTTATTAAACAAATAGAAAGAACAGACCTTAGAACATCCAAGAGAGTCATTTGAAGACCTCCAAATCCCCCACAAATTATCTCATGTTTGAGTTAATTTGATGGCATTCAAATAAAATATCAGTGCATTATTAAAAAGGAAAAAAAAACAGACCTAGAAGACTCCCTTTGACATCCGACTATCAACTGGTGACAAAGTCACCAAAAATTGCAGAATTCTATGAAAATAAAAAGTAGTATGTACTCTTAAACAATGTAAAAAAAATAAATTGAAGTAAAAATCAAAGGAATAACACCCGATCAGTACAATAATTCCCAAACTTCCACATTTTTGGGGAATTGCTCTGTACCATTCACTCCCTTGCAGAACTAGACAGAAGACCAAACAAGCTAGTGAAAAGCATGAATGAAAAGGCAACAACAATGATGGTGGTTTAGTCACAGCCTACAGCACTCCAGTTTAAATGTAGGCTAAACTGCTGAACCAAGCTCAGCCCTCTAAGGCTCACTACGCAGGAGGCAAGTTGGGGGAGCAGTGTTGTTTCAAATGAAAAAGGAATGAACGAATTTGAAAATTGAAAAAGCACTTGTTGCACAACCGAACAACCAGCTTCGGTTTCCTCTTATTTGGTTTTTTAATTAAAAGTAGCTATAATTCGAAATGAGGAAATATGACACTTTTGCTACGTTGCCTAATTTGTTACAAATATTTATATTTTAATACTAATTCACAATGTGGTAGATATAGACGCAGCGAGGAGATTTGTAGTATCGCATGTCTTTATTTCAAGTGACATTCCAAGCACATCGGACATGAACGCTTCTGTCGGAAAAGAAATATTCTCCAGCAATGGATCCAAGTGTTGTAAAATTTAATCTGAATGCAGGATCTTTATTTTTTTATTTAAATTAAATTGATATTTATTTCGCGACATACAATTCCATATTTATGGGTTTTAAAATAGGTAAGTGACAAATTGAAATATAAAGAGGTCGTTTGTGGTAGATGCCAATGTTAAATAATAAACAAACCAGAGAATAAGTTATATTTGCCTTTGAAATATATGCTCACCAAATTCTTTATGCATCAATTCTAATCTCTTTGAAAGAAAAGCCCTCATCTCTCCAGTTTCCTTACTTGCAGCTCTAATAATAGCCCCACAATCTTCCGTATTTGAAAAATCATCATCAATCGGCAAGCTAATCGGGGAAACACTCCAAACAAGAGATTTCACCTCTTCGTTTCCAACCCCAGAAGCGTTGCCACGTCGCATATTCCCATTTACTTTAACCTGCTCAAAAGCAGCCAACGCATCCTTCGCAAACGCCATCGCCTTTGGACCAACGAAAATCAGCACCGCGAAACAATTATAAGGTTTAACGCGATTCAAGTAACGCTTTTCCTCGCTCGATTCATCACATTCAAGCACCCATGAATCCCTAATAATCGTTTTCTTTTCGAGTTTGACGATATTCTTCGATGCATACCGATTAAATTGCCAAGACTCACCGCGACTCGCTCTGCCGGAAGTAAACCAATCCAATAATATCAGAGAACCTGATGCTGATAGACTAAAAAGTTGGGTTTGGTTGTATGAACTGTTTTTGAAGCAGGTTACGGGTTCAGGTAAAAATGCCAGTAACGCATCTGAACCGATATGAGCGGTGAAGTTTTGATGTACGTCGGCCACGGAATGGTTTGATGGTGATTCGGGAATGGGGATAGTTGCGGATGATTTTGTATCGCAAGGACGACGTTTGTAGACTTTTGTGGATGCTTGAGTGAGCATGCATAGCGATACTTCGTTTCCTACATCTACGTCAACGTCAATTATATCTCCACTCACTAATCCACCTCCATACGACACCATGAATGCGGTAAGAGTCTTTGGGAAACTAATTATCGGTTTAGGCGTTAAAAATTTGAAGGGATAAGTTGCCGATAAACAGGTAAACGAAGCCTTCCCATTCGAAGCCGTCGCCGACGACGACAAATTCTCCGCATTCGAAGATTTTCCGATGATTTTACATTTCAATCTCCCGATACCATTATTATTCGCCATTTCCTTATCTCTGAAATGTCAGTTCCGTTCGAAATTCACCACGGATCTTATAAAGATCATTCTGAACATTCTCATTCGCACGAGGATCATGACCATCATTCGCATTCTCACGACCACCCGCACTCGCATTCCCATGACCATAATCATAATGAACATGGACATTCGCATGAAGTTTTGAGTCATCCGGGTTTATACGGTGAAAGAGATTTACCTGCTTTCTCTCAACGTGATTGGAGCGATCGCGCCTTCACCGTTGGTATCGGAGGGTAAATTAAGAGATCGACTTCCAACAAATTCTTCTGCTTGCAACTAACTTTTTTGAAAATAGTCCCGTCGGGTCCGGTAAAACGGCGTTAATGTACGCGCTATGCAAAAAGCTTCATCCAACATACAACATTGCAGCCGTAACAAATGATATTTTCACCAAAGAAGATGCGGAATTCTTAACAAGGAACAATGCGTTGCCAGCAGATCGTATTCGTGCGATTGAGACGGGTGGGTGTCCCCATGCGGCTATTAGAGAAGATATTTCTGCGAATTTGGGTGCTTTGGAAGAATTGCACGCCAGATTTAATACGCAATTGTTGTTGGTTGAAAGTGGTGGTGATAATTTGGCTGGTAAATTAGCTCAATTTGTAGATCGGAATGTTTTTTGATTGATTGATTTTTCTTTGTAGCTAATTACTCTCGAGAACTTGCGGATTATATCATTTACGTGATTGATGTTTCGGGAGGAGATAAAATCCCACGAAAAGGAGGCCCGGGAATCACGCAATCGGACTTATTGGTCATTAACAAGACTGATCTTGCTGCTGCCGTTGGAGCAGATCTCTCAGTAATGGATCGCGATGCCAAAAAGATGCGAGATACTGGACCAACTATATTCGCTCAAGTGAAGAATGATGTGGGAGTTGACAAGATTATTGAGTTGATTCTGGATGCTTGGAAAGCAAGCGGAGCTGCTAATGTATGATTACATTGAAATGTAAAAGAACGATAAACTGAATTTTTTTGATATTATATTTGCTGTATGGGGTCATTGATGAATAAATAAATCTTTATTTCTAATATCTTTAAAGTGTCTTTAAACTTGTTCAACTTCTTCCTCATCGTTCTCTTCTTCTTGATCCAGCACTTCACTCTCATGAACACCATTCACGGCATCGTTCCGACACAAGGGACAAAACCTACTACGGTTCAGCAACCAGGAATCGATACACTCTGAGTGGAAAACATGACGACAATGCAACTGTCGAACCGGCGAACTTTGTTCAAAAGCGTCCAAACAAATCGAACAAGAGGGTGCATCTGTTTCCGCTTTCCGCAAATCGGAGAATCCGCTTTCAATCGATTCAAATGTAGTGGTTGGTAAATTATTCGTTCTGCTATTCCAGAATTTAATATTGCTGAAATACCGAATTGGGTTTCGTTTTGAATGTTGGTTATTCAATTCAACCATCTCCGGGGAACCTTTCGGAGGATAAGTAAACGATTTCTCACTCTGAGCACTGCCCGATCTGAAAATGTGCTCAACACCTTCAACATCTTCGAAGTTTAAAGTCCGTATCATGCTCAGCTCTTCCTCGGTGACCACCAACCTCCGAATCCTTCTCTGTTCCATATCCTCTTCCTCCCTCAACCTTCTCCGCTCCACCAACCTCTCTACAGCAACTTCACGCTCCCTTCGAATTTTCTCACCTCTAACATACAAATACGCGAAATACATACTAAATGGAATAGTCAAGAGCAAAATCACCCCAACAACAACCAACGCTATCCGCAGGACTGATCCATCATCCGCATCTGAATTACTGGCTTCATCAAGGAAAGTTATATTTCCTATCAAAGCTTTATCGCTGTAATTCTTGGAAATATCCGAAACTCCGATTGTTCCTAATGTTTCAGCAACAACAGTCTTAAACCCTTGATCTGCAAACGCAAAAATCGGTATACTCGCGTTCAGTATACTTTGAGATAACGAAGCAATCGCCGATTCAGAAGTTGAGATTGCTGGTTCGTTGTATATGAGTGAAATTAGTTTTGGGGATGCAGAGATTGTGTTTTGAAGGCGGATGGAAAATGGTGGGCAGTCGAAGGAGGCGGAGTAGTCGGTTTGTAAGTTTAGAAGGGCTATTATTGGGTATTGCGGTGGTATATGCGAAACTAGTGCTGGGGAGGAATTACATCCTGTGAGAAAGTCGATAACTATGCCCTGTGAAAATTGAATGGATAATACAGGTTAGCAAAAAATTTCGATTATTTTGCTAATATTGACAATTTAAAAAAGTCACCTCGTCGGTATACGTTTTGGACATTGTCTTTTGGGAAGATTTCAGTGTCAGACCTTTTATTTTCGAAAGCGAAGAAGGAGATGGTGTAGGCAGGGAAGAAGAAGTCTCATTTTTATCGCTGAATGGAAACTTTATTCGAAAATACTGCAATGTCGGCATACGGGGAAAAAAATGCTCTGGATAAAGGCAGCCAATAAATTCATTGATGAGTTGGTTTTCAGGAGATAAGATGGAACTGTATTTTACAAAAACTAATGCAAATAAACGCTGATCTTTTCTATTTATCAGCAGTGTATATATAACAGAAAAAACTAATAATATAGAATTATAGAAAGTGATGAAACTGCGTAGTTCCACCGGTGCGTAGTCTGCGTCACGTTGCTCAAGCTCCACAGAAAAAAAAAGAAGACTCATAAAAGAGAGTTATCAAGAGACACGTCACACCAAAAAAAATTACTCATTCTTTCCTTTTATAAACACTCGTAGATTTTTTTTCATTTCATTTCATTTTGTTTATCAGTAATCATGTCGACTCCTGAAAAAGAGCCCGTTTACGCTCCAGTCCCAGCCAGCGAAGAAAAAAACGCTGCTGTCCTCGAAGAGCAAATTACTGCCCAGAAACTTGAGCAGGACTTGGCGAAAAAGAAGCAACGTACCCGCATGATCTGGATTTTTGTCGGTGTGGGAGTAATTCTCGTTGCCGGTTTGGTTTTGGGTTTGGTGTTTGGATTGAAGACATACGCACCAAGCGAGAACTTGAAGGATTGTGTTGCGGAGGGGAAATATGATGCGAGCTTCGACTATTTCCCAAACAAATTGAATTTATGTAAGTTTCTTCAATTCTTTAAATTTCATTTACAATTTGTGACTGAAAAACGATTGATCACATCACAGACGTACCCAACCCCAACTTTGAAGTTAAATACTTTAAAAACTACAAAGTTATCACCAATTCATTGGACCCCTTAAACGTCGAAAAAATCGTATTGTATCAATGCGGAACTCCAAAACCCGATGTGAAAGATATCAATGCAACTCTCGTGCTCCCCGTTCCGATTAAATCCATCTTCGTCGGTGACACTACATCCATCGCTTTCCTCGAATTGCTTGGTGTCCGTGATACCATCAAAGTTACCGACTCCTTGCAATATACCACTTCTCCGTGTTTGTTGGCTGCGAATGCCACTGGAAATGGTCCAAAACTCGTTGATGGATACGTTGACGCTGCTGCTGCGTTGAGCGCGACTACTCAAGTTGATTTATCTATTGATTACTTGGACTCCAACACCAAGAAGGCCAAAAACTACGCTACTTTCCCAGCAACCGCCGATTTATCTGCTTACAACGTAAATCATATCACGAAATCATTTTGCAAATTTTGAACTAATTCTTTTTATCACCAGAGAATTTCATGGCTCGGATTCCTTGCAGCATTCTACAACCTCGAGAGCAAAGCAAACGAAATCATGAAAACAATGGCCGACAACTACAACTGCATTAAATCCAAGAACCAAGCAGTCTCTCCTAAACCAGTTGTCGCTTGGGTTGAACACCAACCACCATCCTCGTACAACTTCAACCAATCCGTCTTCATTCTCAACCGCTGGCCAGTATACGTTCAATACACTTTGGATGCCGGAGCAACCAACATCACCACCCCATTGGCCACCGTTAACGCTGGAGCCAACAGCACTTTGGCTGGATTAATCGGTACCCCGTTCCGAACATACTTCACCGACCGTGCGGCGTTCATGAAAGTTTTGGAAACTGTTGATGTTTTGATTGATGAAACTTACTTCTTCACCTCCGCCAGTATTGACGACGTTTTGAAGGAATACGGATGGACTACGGCCGATGAAGCTACCTTCAAATTTTTGAAAAACAAGCAGATTTGGAGAGATGACAAGAGAATCACTGTTGGTGGTGGAACTGGTACGTAAAATTCTATTCATTTAATAGGTGAATCTTTATTGAAATAACTTTTTGCGTGCATTAGACTGGTACGAAACTGCTGTTGTTTCCGCCAACTTGGTTTTGAACGATCTTACTGTCCTCGCGCACAACAAACAAAACGTCGACACCACCTACTTCCGTAACATCTGGAAGAACGGTACTGATATTGTCAAGATCACGGCGGATATGTGTGGAGCTTCTGGAAAAGATGCGTTATCTGTTCAAGGATTGGGTAAAGAATTTGGATCTACTCCAAAAGTTATTTCGTGCAGTGCCTAAAGGACTGGATATTTTTTTTTTTGTCACTTTTTGATTTGGGTTTTTGCATTTTTGTGATATGATCATTGGAGTTTTTTGTTTTTTTGCAAACGGTTTTTTTTACCTATGAACACTTTTTTTGAACATTTGAGATTATTGAAATACAGATGACATTTCGCAATTATTTTATTACTTCAGTCGAAGTGTGCACTGGAACGCACTATTAACATCTACACATCATTAATTACACGTTCTCATCCGAATAAAATATACAAAAATTCTTCAGCTTCGAATATCAAATACTCATAATCCAAGTCCTCGTCTGTCTGCGCCAAAACAGTAACCGTCAACGTTTTATGGTGCGCGGAAAAAAGGGAAGTTCTAAATAGAATAGGGCGAAGAGCAGTACATACAGAGGAAGAGGTACGAGACAAACTAGTGTAGATTAAAAAAAAATAAATAAATTAATGAACATGAGCCTTCCGCTTTCCAATCCGTTTCCCTTGCGGTACATAAAGTGAGCGGAAGTCCTCGTCCACTTCTATCACATTTTCAGCAAGGTGGAGTTTGAGAAGTGGAGCGTAGACAAGTAAAACAAGCATAAATGAAAAGAGTACCCACTCACTGTTTAAGTATTTTATGTTCTTTCCGTTACATTTCTGAATGTTTATGATTTCTAGTTCGTGGTCCCTGAATGTAACACAAATCACGCGTCATGACACTTCTGTACTGTTTAATTACTTTGTTTTATATATAAACATGACTATAAGTACTTCGACTTTATCTTTTTAACACCCTCATCATATTATTTCTTTATTTTTTTACGTGTATAAAAAATCAGTATAAATATTCAGGCCTCCTAATCATCATCACTACTACTATCACTATCACTACTACTCGAACTAGAACTGCTATCACTAGTCTCCAACTCCGGCACCATCCGCATCATCTCCACACTCTCCACCAACCCTCTAAAAAAATTCGGTTTCTGATTCTTCACATCCCACTCTTCATCCTCACCACTCAAAACTTCACTAAACCCCGGATCCAGTTTCTGTCGGTCACTCAATAATGATATAAATGGATGTAAAAGGGTAGAAGATGCGAGACAAGAGAGTTTGGAGAGAAAGAGAGATGTGAATTTTGGACGTGAGAAGCGGGATTTTAGGTATACGTATTCAAAGTTTGTCCGGGAACAGTAGTTTTGTGTTACTGCCACTGTGAAATCTACAATCCCAAAAAAAAACCCCGGTTAAGAATTTTTACATCCCAATAAAATCCCCCAAAAAAAAAAGAACACTGGGTTTACCTAAATTCATAACAACATGAAACCACCCACCAGGGACAAACACAACTTCACCCGGTCCTTGTAATATCTCGACAATCCCGTACCGTTCCGCTAAACTCTTTCCTGATTCATCGCGAGTCTTTGGGGATACTAACGAAGGGTATACTTCAACAAACCAGGTTGAAGCTTCGTTGTCTGTTAACCCGCGCGGATCAATCATTTCTTTTGGCGTGGAAGGCGGGAATAATACCCATCGTTTGTGGCCTGATATAAGTGCGTTCCACGCAGACGTTCCCAATGGATCCTAATTTACAAATTATTAATTACTTAAAAAACTGAGGGATTTACAAATGGGTTTTTACGACGTGGATTCCAGTTCCGGATCGCGCAGGGCCAATTACGATCCAACGAAACGGTGGTCGTTTGCGTTCACCAACTAACCGGAACAAATCATCGCGAAAGAATTTGGGTACGTAATAATCTTTCAACATTTCACTTGAACACGGTTTTCCTTCAACTACCGGGTACAATCTATCACCAAATTTTGAATCGAAAATGTATAGCGGTGAATCGTCGTATCTCGAATCTGCTATTACTGATTTATAGTCGTCTGGTGATAATATTGTAGGTAAGTTGGAGTGTGTGGACTGGTTGGGGTTCGGAAGTGCGTAGCGGAGGTAATTCCCAAGGGAAATGTAAACTGCGTCGCCATCGTCATCTTCACCGACTTTAAATCGTTCAAAACGGTACTTTAGCAGGTTTTTTGGTGTCCATGATTTTGAAGCGGGCCAGTTTTTTGTTGCGTTTGTTATTACTACGGGCAGAGATTTTGATTCGTATGAGTGGACGAAATGAGAGATTGAGGTGGCGGTGTAGTCGATTCGGGGAGTTTTGTCGGGGACGAAGGGCCAGAATGATGGGTGGGCGAGGAGTGGATAGTGGAGAGGGGATGTTGTAAGGGATACGGTTGGGTTTTCTGAACGGAAATTTAAACGAATCCAATCTCGTGTGCGCAGTTCTGTAGCAGATTGTAAAATTTTCGTTAAGAATATAAATTGGAATGATATAATGGGAGAATCAAAGGGGAAATACCGGATCTGCAGTTATTTTTAGTGCGTTTAATGATTCTTCTAAAGTGTTTTCCGTTGGAGTCGTTCCAGACGTATGCGTCATCGGAAGCAGACAATTTCTCCCGGTATAATTTGGTAGAGTCCCATTTACACCAAAAGTCGTTGAGAGTGAGAGTGGTTTGGGCCAAAGCGAAGGATCGGGAGGTGGAAGTCTTGTCGTTGATGTTTTCCAGATAAGAGAGGGGCAGTTTGATTTTCTTTTTCCGGGGGGCACGCGAGTCAGAAGAGTCCGAGTCCGAAGACACAGCCAGAGAGTGCTTGGTCATGGATGGTGAGTGGAGTGTGGCGGGAGTTAATTTTGATTTGTACTACAGTTTAAATTACGCACTCTCATGGTCCCACTCGCCTCATTGTGTCTTGTTCTTCTATCGCTCAGCGTCCTCGTGCACTCCCAGCCCACTGCCACCACTCCAACTGTGTCTCCCTCCCCCGCGCCCCAGTTCTTTACCCAGACTGCCGATAAAGTGGACTACCTCAACTGCAACAGGAAAGACATCCTTGCCCTGACTTTCGATGATGGTATCCTACTCCCTTTACTCTTGCTCCTGTTCTCTAATTCTGTTTTGAACCAGGTCCGCATCCAAACTTTACTATGGTACTCTATTCCTTTCACTTTCAAGTTGTCTCACAGTTCTCACTCTTCATCTAGCCGTTATTGGATACTCTGAAATCATTAAATGTTACCGCCACTTTCTTCCTCTTGGTACTGCGTGTGATACATTTTCATTTGTTTACAACTCTCGGCTAAATAATCATTTTTTTTTTACTTAAATCGGAATAGGGATTCCGCGCTGTTGCCAGACCGGATATTGTCCAACGCATATGGAACGATGGTCACCAAATCGGTATACTCATAAATTCCACCTATTTCTCATTCAACCTCACTTTCATTTGTTTTTTTAGCACATCATACCTGGGACCACCCCGAACTAATCCTCCTAAACCGTTCCGAAGTAATCAGTCAAATGCAACGAACAGAAACCGTCCTAAGTAACATCACAAACCATATTCCAACAATCATGCGACCCCCCTTCGGCGAATCAAATAATGAAACTATTGAAATCATGCATTCGTTAAATTATGATATTGTTACGTGGAATTTGGATACGAGGGATTGGCAGAATGTTTCTTCGATTTTGGGGTTCCAGCAGTATTTGAAACCGGGGTATGAGAGGGGGTATATTTCTTTGCAACATGATATTCAGGAATTGAGTGTAACGCCGGATAGAGTTAAAGAGATTGTCTCATTGGCGAGGGAGAGAGGGTTCCAGTTTGTTAGTATTGCGGATTGTATTGGAAAACAGCCGTATCGAGATGGCTGGGGGAATGTGAAGGAACCTGTGAAGATTACTTCAAAACCGAATGGAGCGACGAGGGGTGGAGTTAAGATTTTGTTGATGGTGGTTTGTTTTATGTTGGTTTTCGCTTAAATTTGCGAATTTCTTTTGCATTTTTTCATTTTTTGAAAGGACTTTGTTCGGGAAAGTTTTGTTGAAAAAAGTTGATCTATTATAAACAGACTTCCCGTGGATTCTTGATTCTATTTTTTTTTTTATTCATCTGATAATTTTTATCTTTTAATTTTTATTTTCTCTCTTGTATCTGATTTGGATCATTAATAAAAACTTTACGTTTTTTCCCATATAATTGAATAACTTGATTGGTGATTACCTAGGCTTAACAAGATTGAAGAAAATGACGGACGATGTAATTCAATCTCTCGTGACTCCTTATGCGATAACATTATCCCTTGTCCTCTTATACATCCTCGTACCATCTGTCTTGGTATTCATTTGGCGAAAGAACCCCGAGATTGAAAAGAGAAATATTTTTCTAATAAATGTTATTGCGGGGTCGAATATATTGTTGGCGTTTTTATATTATTTTCGAGCATGTAAATTCAGAGAATCATGAAATATTTATATGTTGTTTTTTTAAAAGAATTTTTTGTGTTTCTAGTTTACTTGAAATTCCCTTGTTTTCTTTCGTTATGGATTATTAATATCGCTCACCCAGGTAAAAAAAACAAAAACAACACATCCCTTTTAAAAAAAATCCATTTAAAAAACTAACAAAAAACTTTCTCAGCATACATGCTAGCACAAGTATTCTCCGGTCTCCGCCTAATAATATTTTACAAACTAAACTCCCTAAAAGTCGACCAAATGGTGCACCGATCCCTCGAACAACTCGAACCGGGTTACCACCAAAAAGAAGAATTCTTGTTAAAGTATCGACATTATTTCACGGATAAAATGTTTACGGGGTTGATGGGGTTGGTGTTGGTTGGGATGCTGGTGTTTAATTTGGTTGTGCAGGGTACGTTGGGGTGGTGGGATAAGTTTCCGGAGGGGGAGGATGGGAATGTGTGTCCAAGTCAGTCGATGTTTAAGATTCCGTTATATATTATTCGCGGGTGACGTAGAGATATTTTTTTTGCTTTACAGAAAAATTTTGAAATTTGATGTATTAATGGAGATTTGCAGGTTGATATTTTATGTTGTGAATCCGGTGTTGGTGTATTTTAGTCGGAATGTTGAGGATGGGTATGGGATTAGAAAACAGATTATTGTTTCGCAGAGTGCGGCGGGGATGTTGAATATCATGGCGATGGTTTGGGAGTATGCGGTTATCCCGAATTATAAAGTTGTTGTTACGACTGGTGAACTCTGGACAATGGGTAAAATATTGATTTTCCTGCTTTATGTGATTCCGTTTTAATTTTTTTTTTTCCTTTCGTTCCGGGGCTCTGAAACGAAAGCTATCGGTAAATTTAGAGTCATTTTTTTCATGTAGAAAATAACATATAAATTGATTTTTACGAATCATACAGCATTAGTAGATTTCCAATTCTTTGTAATGATCCCCGTCATCCGCGCTGGAAAATTAACCGCCCAATACAAAAACCTCCGCTCAATTACCAACCCAAAATTATCTCCACTCGCATCAACCTCCTCAACATCTTCAAACTCAACCGACTCCAACTCGGAAAACACAGTCGATTTATTAAAACTCTTACAAACCCACGCACCGACAACACACCAAATAACAATATTCCAATTAATCACCGCATCGCGAAAATCTATACATGCGAAACCGAATTGGAACCCTGAAAATTCAATGAAATCGTATCGGAAAGTGTTGGAGTGTGGGTATTACCGAAGTGCGATGGTGGAGTTTTCGGCGCGGTTGTTTGCGCCGGAAGAGCCGATGTTTTTGTACGCTTATATTGTGTTGTGGCAGTTTACCATCATGCGGTGTGATGAATTGGTGATTAGAAAGAATAGTTTGACACCGATTGGTGGGAATAAAAGTGGTGGAGGTGAAGGTGAAAAGAAGATATTGATGCCGTGGAATAATGGGTTTTCGATGCCGGATGTTAAAGTTCCGGAGGAGTATCAAGGGTTGTATATTGATGTGTATAAGAATTTTTTGGCGGGGAGTGGTGATTTTTCGTTGAATGTTACGTACAAGTCGAGACAGGCGGTGGAAGTTGCGATTCAGAGTCGGAATTTTAAAATGAATGTGTTTGATGCTGTTTATTTGGAAGTGTTTGAATTGGTACGTATTGCTTCTTAATTTCTTTAGTTGCCTCTACTTTACTCTGATACGATGGTTTACTTTTAAGAATTATAACAACGTATTTAAAAAGTTTTGTCATCATTATAAAAAGTCGGCTGGTTGTGACAAATAATTATTATAATACCAATTTTACGTACCTGGCTTTTTGAATATATTATTTGATATAACATATTGAACATAATTGCGAAAAGGACAAAAGGGGAATTGATTGGAAAAACGTCATATCATGAACCTGTGAAACAAATATATCTGTAATCAAACAATATGATTTGATGAAGAGTCACAAGAAAATAATAAATAAAAAATATAGTCAAAAAGCTCAAGTATAAAATTAAAACATTTCCCGAGCTACAATGGATAAACCGGATATCATTCAAAATCTCGTTACCCCATACTCGACCACATTAGTGTTGGTTTTAATCTATCTAATCTTACCTACCATCGGTGTGATTGTGTATCGAAAAAATCCAGAGATTGAGAAAAGAAATATTTTCTTAGTGTTGGTAATCGCGGTTTCCAATATTTTATTGGCGTTTTTATATTATTTGCGAGCGTGTATGTGCAAAAAATATCAATATTTTCTGACAGTTGATTTTAATGTTTTTTTTTGTAAAAGTTTATCTTCGATTTCCTTGCTTGCTTTCGTTATGGATCATAAATGTTGCTCACCCCGGTAAATCAACCAATGACCCTCATAAAGATCTATCATTTGAATTATTGCCTTTCTTCTTTAGCTTACATGATGGCACAAATATTCTCCGGACTCCGTCTAATAATCTTTTACAAACTCAACAGTCTAAAAATCTCCAACCTCGCACAAACCATTAACAAAAAATCCAAAGACCCGGAAAAGCAACAAGGGCTAATCCCAAAGCAAGAATTTTTGTTGAAATATAAAAGCTATTTCACCGATATGATGTTTTCGGGGTTAATGGGGTTGGTGTTGTTGGGTATGTTGTTGTTTAATATTTTGGTGCAGTCGACTTTGGGGTGGTGGGATAAACTTCCGATCACGGAAAAGTCGGGGACTTGTCCTTCGCAGTCTATGTTTAAGATTCCGCTTTATGTGATTCGTTGGTAAGAAAGCAAAAAACGATAATCGTGACATTTAAGAGTAGAATTATATTTCCATCATTCTTTTTATTGGCAGCTTGACGTTTTATCTTGTAAATCCAATCTTGATTTATTTCAGTTGGGGGATGGAGGATGGGTATGGGATTCGTAAACAAATTATTATCTCGCAGTCGATTATGGGAGTTTTAAATATTATCGCAATGATTTGGGAGTATTACGTTACGCCAGTTTACAAAATCGTGGTTACAACTGGAGAATTATGGACGATGGGTATGTTTAAATGAGTTCTTTAGTTTTTTAGACAGCGTAGCTAATTTTTATTTTAAAGCGATGGGTATTTAACACTTTTTTGCGTTGCTTTAAATCTATTCATATTATTTCTCTCCTAAACAAAAGCATTGGTGGATTTCACATTCTTTGTAATGATTCCAGTCGTCAGAGCAACTCGATTGAATTTCCAAGTCGCACGATTGAAGCAATTGCGTATGCGACGAGGTTCCAGCCAAAAATCCGGTACCCAAAACAGCGGCGCACGCACTCAAATCGAATCTAAAATCACAAACGACCAAACGCTCGACCACACCTTCCGACAAATAGGTGTAGGCACCAACGTCACAATCTTTCAACTCATTCAAGTTATGCGACAATCTGCACCTGCAAACCCACCGCATTGGTATCCCGTAAACAATCTCAAATCGTACCGTAAAGCTTTGGAAGACCATTTTTATCGAAACGCCATGTTGGAGATTTCCGCGAAATCGTTTTGTCCGGAAGAACCGATGTTTATGTTTGCGTATATAGCGTTATGGCAATTCATCGCTAGCAAAGAAAAAAATTTTTCGGCGAGGCGTAGAGCTTCGTTGTTACCATCAGCTGCTGAACAAACAGCACCGGAAAAGATTGCACCGTGGATGACTGGATTTGCTATGCCTGAATCAGACGTCTCGCCGGAGTTTCAAGGATTGTATACAGAAATCTTTGAGGCGTTTCTTGGAAACGGTGATTTTTCGTTGGATATCCCGCATAAGTTAAAAGCACCGGTTATTGCTGCGTTTCAAACCCGACCCATAAAAATGAATGTTTTTGATTCGGTTTATGAAGAAGTTCTTGAATTGGTATGTCTGACATTCTTTCCATGTTTTATGTGTGATGATTTGATTTGTTTGTTGCCTAGTTGTGCAATAATTGCTTTAAAAAGGTCTGCGATCAATACAAGCATTCAAATTAATAAACGGATCTTCTGGTTTTTTAATATCATTTAATTTTGATTCGTAATCTAAAATCTGAAAACAAAGATGGAGAGTTCTAGAAGGAATCAGCCCTGGTTTTGGAAAATCAAAATATATTATAATACTGATTTCAGTGATTTGGAAACAAAATAATCTAAGAAACAATATTAGGTTGATATAAACAAGAGTGAACCAAATTCGATGTTAACCATGTGACACAACACTTGACTTTAAGCATCCCGTGGAAAACGGACAGAAATCCGTTTGTCGGAAAGGATTCGTTTTAAATCAAAGAATGACACTTTCAAAGAATTCGTGAAGTCTTGAATTGCTCCACCACGTTTTCAAAACGTTGATGTATAATCAAACCCCTAATTTAACGCAAATCACAAAAAAATTTCAACACCATTTATGCATCCTTCCTTTACCCGATATTTCACACTAAAAATCCCGAAAATCAGAGGGAAATAAAAGTCAAACATGATTTGTAATTTACTTATAAGAAATTAACTTAACTGTGATTTGCGGGGATATAAATTGTAAGACTTCCTGGGCGTCAGAACCAATCAATTTTGTGTCGGTTTGGTAATCCACTGTTTTCGATCTCTTTAGTATGAATATTCCAGCCAATTCCCACTCACAATAGTCAATAAATACATTAAAATTTATAATATAATTAAAATGGACAAATCAAACGCAAAAAGGTGGAAAAGTCCACCAAATTTTTTTTCCGACCTCCTCCCAAAGTGTGAATTGTGTCACGGTGCAATTAAAACCCCACAGAAAATTATTACACACCACAATTTACATTTTCTCATTTTCATTTCGCAAGCAATTTATACTTTAGCAATTTTTTTAACGGAAAATGTATAGTATGAGACCTGGGACGCCGGATGGGTTTCAAATTGAAAGGCCGCGGTCACGAGTCTCTTCAACCTCACCGGAACCTCGATCTCCCGTGCCGAAACATACCCAGATATTAATTTGTGGAAACGATATTGGTGCTTTTGCCTCGGCATTCACCCTCGCTCGCGACGGCTTTAAAGTCATTCTTGTGAAATACGGTTTAAATAGAAATTCTACACTTTCAACTTCCGAAATCGGACTTCTTAACGAATATTTTAACTTGTTCGGCTCCGGCAATGCTTTGAGTCCTCGAATCTCTCGAATCTCGACGTTGGGAGACGCTTCTATGAGTTCATTTGAAAAAAAGCGAAGTCTGCAATTCGACGGCCTCTACAATATAAAAACTTCTGATACCTATCGCTTCAATAGAAGACAGGATTCTTCGAACCAATCGATTAATCAAACCGAGGGTGCATTGCTCGCCAAAGCGAAAGCAATTGGAATTTATGTGTTGGAAGAATTTAACGTTCTTACTGTAAGTTTTTGTTTGCAATTCCAATTTGAAAGATGGACTGATTTAATAAATTCAAAAATGTTAATCTGTATAGGTAAATTCGAAATCGAAAATAATTTTTTGTGAACACACCCGAACTGGCGAAAAACGATCGATTCATTTCGAGTATATCATCGACAGTTGCGGCGTGTCTGTATTAGGTGGATCGGATTTAAAATCTCCATCAAGCGACAAAGTTAGAGGATTCTCGTTGTCTGGAGAGTGGAAATGCGCGAAACCCTTGAAATCTGGCGGAATTGATGGACCAGTGTTTGTCGACAAGTTGGAGGTTAACGGGACTGTCGTTGGTTGGACGTGGGTAACGTCGGTTTCGAAGGACACTTTGTCGGTTGGAATCGTGATTTTAAAGAAGGAGTTGTTTCAGATGAAAAAATTTTCCACCGAAACTATCGACGAAACTTACTTTCGCTTGATTAACAAAGCAGCACCAGCTACGAAATCGTACTTGTCTGACTTGGGAGCCCGATTTATGCAGAACATCCCCGTTACCTTGGACGAGAACCTTAATTTTTATGTGAATTTTACAACGGGATCGAACGTTCGAGTTATTGGAGAAGCGGGACTGTCTTTGCCGCTGCTGGGATGTGGATCGAAATTCTCTCTTGCGAGTGGAATCTCTGCCGCAGCGACTATTGCTGCCGAAATCCGAGGAGTTGATACGAAAATTTCCGAACTATTTCATGAGCGATTTTTGTTGAAGCTTCACACACTGTAAGCGATTGTTCTTTATTAATATTTGCATCCTATTTATTAATATTATTTTTTAGTCTCTTGGTGCAAAACGCTGCGGCGTTTGAACTTGCTGATGGATCGGGATTTAAAATGTTGAAATCGTGGAACTTTGAGGCTCTCAAGGATTGCTTTGGATCGATTGAACCAATCTTGACGCTGGTTATCAATCGACTCACGCAAGCTGGTGTCATTTCTGCTTATCTTAGTTACTCTGACGTTTGGATTCGAGCATTGCTGTTCTTCACCCAGCCGAAAATCGACAGTCGGTGCCAGACTCTCCTTAACGATATCTTGGGCGGGGAAGAAGAAGCATCTTTGGAATATTACGTGTTGTTGACTATTTTGGGATTGAAAGAAACATTTTTCAACCTCTCGGACTGTTTGCAAAAGGTTACCATCGACGGTATCTCGATGAATGTTGAAAATGGAGAACTTGGATTGATTCTTGAGGATGCTGGACAGCTGGTACGTTCTTTCAAAATCAAAAGCGGAAAGGATTTCCGTTAAGTTATTTTATTTACTATAATTCAGGAACAATGGCCGGCAAACGGATACACCGAGCTTTCATTCAACTCGGACGATGAAATTTCCGATTTGACGACGACAAAGAACAGCCCGACCAAGAAATATCAGTCGAATGAAGTTGGATCTTCAGCGCGAGCTGCCAAATCGAAACAAGATCATCCCAGCACTCTCCCTTACTCACATCAGTTGTATCTTTTTCGGTCTCTCATTTCCCAATGGCGAATTTCAGAAATATACGGATTTATTATCGATACGAATCACCCAGTTTTTATCGGTTCGTTTATGGGACTTTTGGAAGGATCTGCGCAGATTGTCATCAAAGACCAAGAGGAATTCGAAGAAGTCTTGAAACGATCCTTGTCAGTGTTGGATCACGAGTTACATGCGGAAGGTAAAACGGTTTACGGCGTAACAACAGGATTTGGCGGAAATGCAGATACAAAGTCGAACGATACCGTCGGTGTACAAATGGGTTTGATTCAACACCTCAATTCGGGCATGTCGAATCAGCTGCTGCACTCGAATGTTGTTCGCGGAGCAATGGCATTGCGAATTGTGTCGATGTCACGGGGTTATTCTGCAGTTCGTTGGGAAGTTGTCGAATCTCTCAAGAAATTAGTTGATTCTGGTATTTCTCCGTGTGTTCCGCTTCGAGGATCAATTAGTGCCAGTGGAGATTTAATGCCGCTCAGTTACGTTGCGGGTTTATTAAGTGGACGATTCGAAGATGATGAGAAAGCGGCGAAGATGATCACAGTCAACGACGAAGTATATCTCTCCGGAAAAGAAGCGTTGCAAAAAGCAGGTATCGACGGTCCTTTGGTCTTTCAAGCGAAGGAGGCTCTAGCATTGGTAAACGGAACATCGATGAGTTGTGCGTTGGCGGTCAAGTGTTTGTTGGATGTTCACTCTCTTTCACTTCTCACGCAGGCTATTACTGCTTTCAGCGTCGAAATTCTCGCCGGGCATATTGATGCATTTGATCCGGTTGTCTCTAAGATTCGACCGCACCCTGGTCAGATTGAGGTCGCTGCAAATATCACTCATTTGCTTCGCGGAGCGAAACTGGTTGGGAACGATAAATCGCAGCTACTTCCTTTGCTCTTCACTCGTAAAATGCCTCAGGACAGATACTCTCTTCGAACAGCTCCACAATGGCTCAGTCCGCTGATCGAGGCAGTAGTTAGAGCGACTCGAACATTGGAAATCGAGATAAACTCCGTAACCGACAACCCGCTGATTGACCCCGAACAACAACGAAGTTTGCATGGAGGAAATTTCCAAGCTTTCGCAGTCACCGATGTCATGGACCACATTCGATTGCACTTACATGCTGCTGGTAAACTTATGTTCGCGCAGCATTGCGAGTTGATGAATCCCGACTTGAACCAAGGACTTCCGGCAAATCTAGGCTGGGGTCATCCGAGTACAGATTTCGGACATAAAGGATTGGACGTTTCAATGGCTTCATATATGTCAGAGTTGGCTGATTTGTCATCCCCGATCTCACTTTTCGTTCAATCTGCGGAACTCAACAATCAGTCCGTTAATTCACTTGCTCTCCTGAGTGCTCGAAAAACCGAACGTGCGATTGAAGTATTTCAAATGATGCTAAGCTGCTTGTTGTTGTCGCTTTGTCAAGGTGCGGATATGCGAGCTCTCGAGCATAAAATCAAACTTGGAGTTGATAGACAAATTGCGATTGCTGTCGGAAAGTTGGGAATTACAGACGTCGCACATCGAGCTGAAGTTGAAAAGAAAGCTGTGGAAATTTTCTCTGACACGGTACTGGAAAGACGGGAACTTGATTGGGTGGATCGAGTTGATGCTGCTATTCAAAACGTACTAGGAATTATGTCGAAATCTCTGTATTCCAACATAACGATAAGTCAATTGTCGAGGGTTGGTTCTGGTCTTCGCGACGGTGTTTTGGAATGCATTCATATGTCTCGTGGAGAAGTTGGCGGCGGAAACGGCAACCAAGTGCTAGCAGATGGATCGAAAGTCTTGTACACACATATCCGGGATTCGTTGAAGATGTAAGTGCTGTTTGCTATCCAAAATAACCGTTTTCTAACGTATTGCATACAGACCGATGTACAAAAACGAGAGTAATTATATTTTTGGAAAGCAGCTGGATCGCGTGTTGCAATTTGTAACGAACGGAGCAGAACTGCGAGACGTTTTGTTTAAATGTTTTGGAGATGAGTTCGTGGATGATGTTCTGTATCCCGTAACCGAACGTGAGGAAGATGTCATTTCAGCACCGATTCGAGTAAATCTGCGTGATTATGCGGGGAAAGTGCCCATTTTACCTTCGGCGGATTTGGCGACTAAACTTGATGCGGTATTGCATTCAAACGAAGAAATGGAGCCACAAACCCCCGCTTTACCACGAGCGCTGTCATCTGTCGACTTCAAATACGAATCACCATTGATCGCGATAGTTGGAGCTGGTTGTCGGTTTCCCGGTGACATCAATTCGACCACTGAGTTTTGGAACGCGTTGAGTCAAGGCCAAAGCGTAATAACGGACTTGCCGACAGACAGAAAATCTTTCAAGGGCGTGACTATGCCGCTGAGAGGAGGTTTTCTTTCAACAACGGTGGTTGAAGGATTCGATTGTCCCTTCTTTGCAATGTCGCCAAATGAGGCGAAGTTGATGGACCCGCAACAGCGAGTGTTGTTGGAAACCGCTTACTCTGCTTTGGAAGATGCTGGAATCAGCGTGAACGATATAAAGGGATCAGATGCCGGAGTATTTATTTCAGCACGAAGTGTAGGTCATGACGCTAGAATGTCAGAGGCCTTTGGTGAGACTCAACCACGGTACGTAGTGACTGGAGCGGACCACAGTTTCTGTTCTGGCAGAATTTCGCATACTTTTGATCTCAAAGGTCCATCGTTTACAATGTCGTCCGCATGTAGTAGTGGAGGCATACTGTTGGATTTGGCGTCGAAAAGTCTTGCTGATAGACAGTGCTCCGTCGCAATAATCGGGGCTGCCACGGTAGTTAGTCACATGTTTGCCTTCAACATGTTAAGCGCTGCAGGTACCTTTCAGAGAGTGATCCGCATCTTTTTTTATTTTAATTTACTAATATTTTGCAAAAATAGGTATAATGTCTCAGAAACTTGGCCGATGTGCGACATACGACAAAGATGCAGACGGTTACGTACCAACGGAATCATCTGTATGTTTCGTTTTGAAGAGATTGGACGATGCGATTCAGAACGGGGACAAAATAATGGGCGTTTTGGGTTCTATTGCGAATACACACAAAGGAACTGAAGGTTTAGGAATCACTTCTCCCGGACCAAATGCCACCGCATTTGCAATCAAAGAATGCTTGAAACTTTCTGGGTTGCACGCCGACGAGATCGACTTTCTGGAAGCGCACGGAACTGGAACTAAAGCTGGCGATACTCTTGAAGCGACAGCTATTGCAAACGCGTTTTCAGAAAGAACCACTCCACTATTGGTTGGGGCCTGCAAAGCCGGATTTGGACACACCGAAAATGTTGCTACATTAACATCTTTATTGAAAGTTTGCCTTGCGATGCGACATTCTACCATTCCGCCTACCTTGCTTGATAAGACAAGAATGAACCCAGAAGTTGAATCTCAGTTTAAGAAGATTCAAGCGGATGTCCCAACGACCAACGTACCTTGGCCCGATAGCTCTACGAATGATGAGATAAAACGCGCAGTAGTGATGTCCGCAGGTCTCAGTGGTACCGTTGTGACGCTCTCTGTGCGATCTGCGTCTTCCAAAGAGACGGATGTCATTGTTGCTCGGCCTGAAGACGATCCGATCAGCATTCTTACAATATCTGCGACATCATTGAATGCTCTAGAACGACAGAAAAACAACTACGTAGAGGTGCTTCGAAATCCTCCGACCGAAATTATGGAGACCGATTTTATCAAAGAGCTCTGTGTGAACTCAAATGTTCGTCGTACTCATTTCAAATACAGAATAACCGCTCAAGCGAAGTCAATATCAGAGCTTGTAAGCGTTTTGGATGCGCCGTTATCCACTTTGGTCGACTCTAAACCCGCTTCGAAGAATGTCGTTTTTGTGTTTCCTGGACATGGTTCTTTCGACAGGAAATTGTGCCAAGATCTGTATCGGCAAGTTGAAGCATTTAGACAGTCCATTGATGTAAGAATTTATTTATTAGACTTTTAAATATAATCTCATCTGCTTTCATCTTAAAGGAATGCGATACAGCACTTCAAAATCTAGAATTTTCTACCTCGATTCTGGATTCAGTAAAGGGATTGAGCTCTGAATTGATTTCATCGGAATTCGAACAAGTTATCCTCTTGATTATGCAATATTCTGTGGCAAAGATGTATCAAAGAATCGGAATCGAACCAACGTGCGTTATCGGCCACAGTTTTGGAGAGATAGTTGCTGCAACGGTTGCAGGCGGAATTTCATTGGAGAACGCTATAGAAATGATGTGGCATCGACAAATCTTGTTGGAAAGGCCGGAATGCGAAGGAAGAATGCTATCCGTGATGATAGATATTGAAACTTTGAACGCCTTACTCACTTCCTCGAAAACTGACCTCGATATTGCGGCATACAACGGAATCAACCAGTATGTACTTTCGGGATCGATTAAAAGTATAAATGAGATGAAGGAGTATTTATCCGAAAAGAAGATTCCTTTCCGCGAGCTAGCGAATATAGTTGCATTCCATTCACGACAAGTTTACGACGCCAGTGTTGAATTTGGGGACCGCATCAAGGAAATCTACACCCCACAGCCTCTTAATGTTCCTTTCGTTTCTTCATTGGAAGCTTCTGTTTTTGAAGTTTCTGCAACAATACCCACTGGACACTGGGCACAACACATACGAGAACCAGTACAATTCTCGGAAGCAATCAAGAATGCAGCAACTTACTTTGAGAATGCCGTTGTGATTGAAATGGGGTCTGGATCGATTGGGTCATTGGCAAAGCGTCACCTTGTTGATCTTAAATCGAAAAACGCGAAGGATATCAAGTCGAAGAATCAGACGAATTTCCTTCCCACTTTTCCTGACTGGTCTTCAACTTTCTCGACTTTGTATCGCTTTGGTTTGAACATCGATTGGAAATCCATTCATGGAAAGACCGTGTACGGTTCTCATGTGGAACTTCCTCTGTATCCGTTTGTAAGAAACAACGTTTGGGACGACTTGGAGTTAATACACAAATTTCGCTCAAGTGGAATGGATATGCTGCCTCCCCAGAAAGAGTATTACGCCGTTGTTGGAGTTGGTATTCGCCTTCCACGAAACGTGTGCGATTTAGACAAATTTTGGAATTTAATGAAGAACGATAAACGATTTCTTCCAAGCGACTTATTCGGCGCTCAAGTACGTTATCTAATTTAACTGGAAACTATTTTTTTTTATAATTTTTTTTCTTTAACAGGAAAGGCTCTCTTTCGACAGCGATTTCTTTGGAATGGACGATGTAACTGCGGCTGAAGTGTCACCTGCTTTTCGAATGTTGCTTGAAACTTCACACCACGCCTTGGAGTGGTTGAATTCGGATTTATCAAATCGACAAGGCGGAATTTTTGTCTGCAAAGAAAACGACCTCTCTGAATTTGAAATGGGTATCCTGGCAAAGCATGTATGTTATTTTTTGTATTTTACTGCAATTTTTGTTCTCTAATGACTTTTCCTAAGCTTGGATTCAAAAACCCGTACACACAAACCATAAGTGGTGAAAGAGAAAGTTGTCTGAGTTTACTACAGGCGGCATTCAAGACTCTGAAGAGTGGACAGTGTGATGTTGCTTTGGTCGGCTCGTCGTTCTCGATGGGAGATGCTGAAGATATATCAGATGATTCTAGATGCGAGGTTGCAGTTTCGCTTGTTCTAAAAACATTGGAAGACGCTGAAAGTGACAGAGATCGTATCCTTTGCTTGCTGGATGGACGAGTACCGGAATGTGCAAATATCCGGGACCTTCGAAATCAATTGACTAAACAGGTGGATGCGTTCATGTCAGATGTATTCTCAGAAAGCGGTTCCATCGATATGATTCTGCAGAATCTCGAAAAGTTTGATAAAAGCGATGCTGCTTTGATTTGCCAAAAACGAGATCATCCGATAATGATATCTCAGGCGCAAAGTTTCCTGGATTCTGCACTCTCGGTATGTACTTTATTCATCATTGCTTGAGGCTCTCTCTTATTTTTATTTTTTTTATTTCAAGTCATCTCTGTTCCACTCTATAGTTGCCACTGCACTTATGATGAATCAAAACACTTTTGTTGGCTGCGACCCCGAATTGAATTCAGTTGTTGGAGCTTGGGAGAATAAGGACGGGAAAAGTCGGAACGCTCTTGTATCCCTCAAAGGCACGAACGGAATCGTCTACGGCGTTGTTATCAGTCAACCTCCGGCCAAGTTCGATATTCCAAAATTGCGCGAATTTCGACGAAAAACAGTCTTCTACAGTCCCAAATCGTATCACTCGAACAACAGCGAAGAACAAAAATTAAGTCTCAAGTTGCACTCGTTTAATGTTGACACTGAAAACATTCGCTGGATGAACGACCATAAAATTGCTTCTTCAAATGCTGCGATTGTTCCCGGTTCAGCTCTCGTAAACTTTGCCATGCGAACCGTTCGTTCACAAAGCATCGATGTCGATTTCCTCAAACCATGGCTAAATCCCGGCAACAATTTGCTTGTGGATATCAAACCGAAATCGTCAAACCAATTTGCAATTGGAAGTAATGGAACTGAGTTTTGTGCCGTCACTATCCAAGACACCATTGCAACCGTATCCAGCGAAAACATCAACGATAATTTGGTCATACTCCAGTTCACAGGTACCAACGTTGATCCTCAACTTTGGTACGAGTCTGGCAATTCAGCAATTTCGTACGGTCCGCAGTTTAGACTGGTGAAAGAGGTTTGGAGTCTACCTGACGAAGGCGTTTTGGGGCGAATTTCGATCGACGATGCGGAAAATAACTCGTTCTGGACTATTTCGCCAACGCTTCTTGATGCATGCTTCCATCTCATGGCCATTGTCGACAGTACTGGAGGGCTTCCAGCCAAGTTGGAAGGATTGAAGATTCGTACTCGAGATGGAGAAAAATTCCCGTCGGATGTCTGGTGTCGTCACATTCCCTTAAAATCGTTCTCGGAAAAGCACAGAAAAGCGAGTAAGATTCGAGTCTATGACGCTGAAAGCGGGAGAGAAGTTTTGACTATCGATAGATTCATAATTCAGTTACCGTCGTCCGCATCGTCGAATGCTGTACAGAGCTTCAATGATTATAGTATTCTCTGGCAAAGATCTTGGCTCCCGTTTGACGTTCACCATACATCGGATTCTGACGTAAAGAGTTCAACTTTGTGCATCTTGATTGGGTTCAAATCAGAAATGATGAACTACATTAAATCGTTGTATGAACATACTATCGAAATTGACTCAACACAAGATGTAGATACTCAACTGAGATTATTGGATTGGAAGCAGTATGGCCGAGTCGGTGTTAAACGAACTCGTGTGACTTACTGTGGTTCGCAACTGCTTGGTTCCTTATCTTTGTCAACGTCGAGTGAGTGGTGGAATATTGACAGAGCGTACAAACTTATCGAAGTGTTTAAGGCTTTGAATAGCTTGGCTATCGATGAATCGGCCAGAGAAATCTTGTCGGACTTGAGTACCATCGCGGTTTTATGGGGATCAACCTCTCTAGGCCCCGAATTAGTGGATGCGGCAAGACTTTCAGTTGCTGGTGCGATCTTGAATGCTGGTACTGAACTCGACATCCCGGCGAATATATTGGACCTTTCGTCAATGGGGAAGGACGCATTCGAAGCGGTCGAAAAGATTCTGAAAACGTCAAATATAAGCAGCACATCCGGATGGTACGCAGAGAGAAATGGAATTTGGTACATCAGTTCGTACAAACACTTGAATTCTCTTCGCAAAGTGACTATAGAGTCCCAAAACCACACCAACGGCAATATTTTGATTATTGGTGGGGTTGGCGGACTCTCTAGTGCGATTGCGAAACGTATAATCTCTATGAAATTCGCTAAAGTAACTTTAGCTGGTCGTCGATCGAAGGAAGATAAATCGGTGAAACAGGTCATTTCTGAATTGGGCAACGTTCAGTACGTACAGTTGGATATCACGAACGCTCAAGAGGTGATGAAGCTGATAAGGTCGGATTCGTATACTGGGATCATCAACGCTGCTGGAGTTCTTCGAGACAGTTTACTCTACAGAGTGGATGAATCTTCTTTGCGACACGTGGGTGATCCAAAAGTGCAAGGTTCTTTGGCTATTTTGGAAGCGGTTTCGAAGTACTCCAATTTGTGCAATGTTATTTTCGTTTCGTCTATTGGAGCTGGAATTGGTTCCCGAGGACAGACCAGTTATGTAATGTCGAATTCGGTTATGGACGGAGTAGCTACCCAATACTCTAAGAGTACGACGAAGAACCCAAACGTTACAGTTCATTCCGTGCAACTTGGTTTGGTGAAAGGTGTAGGAATGGCCAAAGGAGCAGATTTGGGACACATGATGAGTGCAGTGACAATATCGGAAGATCAAGCGGTTAATGTATTACTTGCCTATCTGTCGGCAGATCAGAAATCTAGCGGTGGAATGCCCGTCTTGGTTGCACCCTTAGATCTTCCTCCACCAGTAGTGACGAGGCCACGAGGATTTTCTGTGTCGGTATCGCAGGATAGGACCAGTAAACTATCGGAGAATGACGTGAGCGAATTTTTATCAGAACAGCTGATGATAGCAATGGGATTCGAGGATAAACCGGAATTTGATGTGCCTCTCTTGCAATTGGGACTAGATTCTTTAGCGTCTGTGTCAATCCAACGTGCGATAAATCAGAATTACGGAGAAGATATCCCACTTCAAGAGATTCTCAACGGTACAATCGATTCGTTAACAGAACTGATTGTGAAGCAATGCAATGTTGTAACAATTTCTGAAAAAACAGAGGACTCGCATGTGCGAGACTCGGGTTAGTGATATTTAGTTTCAATATTTGTTTTTCTTTATTAAATAGATTCATTATCTGCAGAAATATTATCTCCGTTCCGTTCCTCAGTCATATTTGACCTTTTGACTTACCACGCAAACACCAGGCCCGATGCGGCGTTTTTGGAATATGGAAACGAAACGAAAGTTCAAATATCGTATAGCGAATGTTTAGATCTTGTAAAGACCATGGCCAATAAGATCAACGACGCACTCCAATCAGAAAAAATCACTACCGCCGCTTGCATCTTCTCCTCATCTGCAGAAACAATGATTACTACGTTGGCAACCTGGAAATTGGGAATCGTTACTGCAATGTTGGGTCCAAACACTCAGGCTTCCCTTTTGTCCCGTCAACTTCGAAGTGTAAAGTGCGAGGCGATATTTGTATTAGATTCAGACTATCAACTCGGTTTAACACTCAGCAAATCACTTTCACTTCCACTAGTAGTATTTTCGAGAAAGACAACAGTTTCTTACGATTATGCCATCATTATATCAGACATTCTCGTCAGTGAATCGAAGGCAGAATCAACGACATTCCCAGTTCAAACACCTGATTCGCCAGTTTGTTGGATCTTTTCGTCATCGTCGGTTGATGGAGAATCTGTAAAGGGAATTCGATTAACCCATCGTCAAATGATTGAGAATTGCAAAGCTCGGGATGAATTGTGGATGAACGAGGGTGATGTATTTTCGAGTATGGTTAACGGCGGTCGTGTGTTGACATGGTTACCCTTTTCGCATGTTATGGGATTGATAGTTGACTTTGTTAATAACGGGTTGTTTGCTGGAATGACAATATGCCTTCGACCCTCTGGATCTTCACCTGCCACACCACAAACGCTTTTAGACGACATTGAGAGCGTGAAACCGGATTTGATGTACGTGGTTCCGTGGATCTTGAATGGATGGCGGTCTTTATGCATGACCGACAGTAAGGCCACCGAAAATCGAATTAAAGGAATTTTGAAATCGTTGAAAGCAATCATTTCTGGAGGTGCCCCGTTGAAGCCGTCTGCTTGGGAGTGGTTAGCAAAGTCGAAAATTCCTGTGTGGGAGGCGATGGGAACTTCAGAAACTGCTGGGACAATATTTACAGGTGTACCTCTACTTACAACGCAAAACTCTGAAGGATGGATGCGACCGTTACCCTACATCGAGATTCGACTGGACAAGGCAGTTGGCTGGAAAGAAAAGAACACCGGTCTGTTGGTGTTGAAAAGTGACATTATAACGAAGGAGATCGTTTCTGTCAAACCTGGTGAATCTTGCGAGAATGTAAATATTGTGAACCCTACACACAACACTGAAGGATACTTTTCCACCGGTGATATATTTGAATCGCGAATCAACCCAAAGAATGATCAAGTTGAATACCGATTTATCTCACGAGCCGATGATGCTGTTTTATTAAGGTTGGTTATATTTAAAAATCAAAGATGTTGATGTGAAATATTAATTTGATAATTTTCCAGCACTGGATTTTCAATTGCGCCAAGAATGTTTGAAGAGAGCTTGGTAAGCGAAATTCCGCACCTAAAGCATGCGTGTCTTCTGCAGGACAATGCAACCAACGGTGTATTACTGGTATTGCAACTCGATATTGCCAATCCTCCGAAAGACAGTTCAGTGACTTTCCCATCTCGCGGTCAGATGATTTCATTAATTGGACCGATACGAAGAAGAACGGCGCCCGATTTGAATTTGAGTGCAGCAGATTTGGTTCTTCTTGATGCCTCCTTTGCAATGCCCCTTAGTCCAAAAGGTACAATTCTTCGAGGACGACTTCGAAAAATTTTGAAATGCCAATAATTTATCATTCTATAATATTATTCGAATAATTCTTTTGCATTTCATAAAACTGTCCACAAATTTCACAAACTTTTCTATTTCCTCAAAAAGACAATTTTCTATTTCTTTTTATTTCTTTTTTTTTAATTCTTGATTTCTTTTGATTTTTAATATCTAACAAGTTATTATATAATGAGACAAAATAAACCCAATTCAAACTACAATTTACAGTCCGTCCCACAAGAATTGCACACAGCAACAATTTTTTGGACTTTAAACCAGCACGACTCACATCCCAAAAACCCACATTTAAGAATTTAAAAAATATCTTCTTCTCCAAAAATTTTTTACCATAAAAAAATAATTCATACATTCCAAAAAGCATCCCTCAGAAATTGAATACTTGGCCAATCTGAAGCATTACACCCTACTACATTTTATTGATCTATATCCAGCCTACAATCAATATCATACCTTTACAAACTAAGATTCTCACTTTTTTAATTTGCGATTTTGTTTGGATTTTTCCATTCCTTTTAGTAAATCACTTCCAAAAAGGTCTTTAACTAATTTTTTTTATATAAAATAGGGTTTTTTAATTTGTCGCGAATCCATTCATATTTGTCTTTTTCTCAAGAAATTGACTGTATGGAAATATAAAACTTTAAGTTGGAAAGTTGGCGACATTGATACTATACATGTGTGACATGATGTTGGAAGAAAGGGTCTGAGGGAAGATTTATTTGACAACTACCTGTTTATTCTTGACATATGCTTTCATATCCTGACACTCCCATAAAACAAATACAAGAGAATAAAACAGTAAAAGAAATCTTGAGGTAAAATGAATCAAATGCAAAATGAAAAAAAAAAGAAATGAAAGAAATTTGAAAACAAATATAAAAGTAAAATGAATAGCAAAAAACTAAACAAAATAAATGTCCAACTTGTCCTCCCTTGAATTTCTTGAATGTATAAAAAGCATTTTACACATATCAGCTATTTATTAGATTTCAGCACCGTAAGGGTTTTACTGCCTACACGCCACCTGGTCACTCAGCCCTGCCTAATCCCCAGTGGTTTAATGATTCATCTACAAAATGATTACTCATTTTGTTTGATTCATGTTCTTTTAACTGACTCTTTCTTATTCAATTCTTTGTCATTTCTTTTCTATAAATTGTTTTTCTTTTTTTTTAATACTCAAGTGCTATTTTAAATCTTTGATCTTTATTAATTTGTTTGCATTTTTTTCATTGTAAAAGATTCTCAAAACATTATATAGTAGTAGCTGACTTGTTAATCTTTATTAATTTGTTTGCATTTTTTTCATTGTAAAAGATTCTCAAGACATTACATAGTAGTAGCTGACTTGTTAAACTAATTAACCATTATGAGCCAATAAATACAACCACTTCAACAAGGCAAAATCAACCCTTACAAAGCTTGTCTTGAATACCTTTCTAGAGAAGATGCTCAAATAATCTTAATAGCTGCAAGAGACAGAATCCAAAGCCTCAACCTTAATTCAAGAGGGTTTACAAGCATGTACTAGGGTTGGGTGCATATGCTGATTTTATGATTTTTAAAAATCCGTGATGTAAATAATATAGAACAATC
>JADGJK010000108.1:0-60555 GCA_027600645.1 Nowakowskiella sp. JEL0407 | reverse complement strand
TGATGGACTTTATTATTTTCAATTAAATTCTAATGGGATTTTAAGTTCAGCAAAAAATCGAATTTTTTTAAAAAAAAAAAAAAAAAATAACATATTACACACCAAAATCCTCTGACTTGCAAATTTCTTTTGCTCGTCGGTATTTTCTACTTTTACTCGATACACTTCAAACGGATCATTTGCAACAGGGAATGTCTCCGCCTCATCCGATTTCGTGTTGAGTATGTGCTCATTTACTTTACTCGTAAAGAAATCCAATCCGTCTGAATTAATAAACGCTCTGAGAAATCTAATAGTTGCGCACGGAAACATCCCATAGAGATACGCGAAAAAGTACTCGACGCTTTCCGTGGAGGCAATTTTTGAATATACCGCAAGTAAACTATCCACAGATTTTATCGTATCTTTGAAACACGCATTTGAATAAAAACAACAAAAACAAAATAAATGGAATATGAAATACTTGGATCTGGGTAATCCTCTGCATGTGACAAGAACCCATATTTTTGTCTCTCAATTCGAGAGATAATGCTGTCATAGTCCATGCTCCAAAAAATACTTCTTAAGAATGAGTTTAACATTCGTTCGAGGAGATCTCCTTCGCCCAAACGAGTACAGCAATGAGGCATTAATAGAACGAGTATCGTGAGTGATGTACATACAATCGCAGGGTGCGTGTCAACCTTAAAAGCAAATTATGAACGATTTTGATTAATTTTGAGGAAATGTTTTTTGAGGTACCATTAAACATTTAACAAGTAAATTAAAAAGTGCAGTTTCTATTACAAAAAAAGCTTGAGATTCCTAAATATCAATACGATTAGGTCTGATTATTTGTGAAAGACAGGGACTACATACTTCTCGTTTAACAAATCGACACAACAACAGAAGCGTTTGCAACCTATACTCGGGTTTAATACAAAATTCCGCAAATAAAGCAAAGAAATCCTTCAAAAAAATCAATAATTAAACATCGCAAAGCAAAACTGAAAGCCAAAACGAATCCAAACCTTTGGACACAACATTCCGAAATCATTCAACACCTGTTCCAAATTCGATTCAGCAATAGTCTCCCACCCAGGACTACTAGAAGGAACATCCTTTTCATCCGTCTCCAACTTAATCTCATCCCAAACCGCAATTCGTTCCTTCAAATACGACAACACCACAGTATTGCGAAACTCAAGTACCGCCACAGTCGACGTCCCCATCGCGCCCGACGATTGCAATAAATCCGCGTGAATATGAATCGATCGCAGAATCAATGAAGCGAAATGTTCGCCAGTCATCATTTCTAGTACGATTTCACTGCAAAGGTCAACGAGGTTCTTCCATCGACATTTGAATAACACGGGTTTGAGAAATATATTCCAGAAATCTGCCGCTATGAATTTACAGGGTTCGAAGCAGGGGAGTAGTAAGTGTAGGTAATTTGCGAAAATTAGGTGACCAATGTTGAAGTTGTTTAGGGATGAATGCTTTATAAAGTTAATTCTCTCCGTGAATATCTTAATCAACTCTGACATTAGTTTGTCTGTGACTCCGTGCTGAAGTAATGTTCCTTGCGCGGAAGGGGAAACTGTTAAAGGGTGTAGTCGAACAAAGTTATCTACAATCTGCATCGCTGATGGTGACGGTGTGTACTCTAAAGTAGGTTGTGTTGTCGTTTCTGATGAGTGTAGAGAATCTACCGAGGGAGCATATTGTGAATGTTGCGAGGAGGATTTTTTATGCTTTTTATCTGAAGATTTCAGTTCCGATGGTATAAATGATTTATTATTTACAGAGTAATTCTTAAGGTCGTTTAAAAGCGAGGAAATTAATTGTTGTTGTGCTTGTGACGACATTTATTGTGGTGGGATTTTGTGTGAAAGGCGTTTGGCGATCGTTGGATAACTTTTGTTAGTAATGATTTTAATATTAAGTTTTATGAAATGAAAATGTTAAGCAGAGCTACTGGGAACATTGCCATCTTCTCCTCCTCTGGCTTTGCGTTCTCTTTGGTAGAATTCTTGGATGATTTTTTGTGGGATACGATTGAGAAGTTCCTTGGGGAAGATTCGAAGTAAAGACCAAGCTTGATCAAGAGATTCAAAGATCGTGCGTCCCTCGTAAGCCCCTGATAATTAGTCAGTGCTGCTAATGATTTCAATTTTCACAAAATGACAAATACCTTGACTGACGAAGGTCTTTTCAAACTTCTCCAAAAATTCAAGAGACAACTTATCTTCCTGACTCAACGCTTCCTCACCAACCACAGCTTTCATCGCAGCAGCGTCTTTTCCAATGGCATATTTGGCGTACTATGTAAAATGTGTTATCAATTGTGGGTAAATTTTGTATTGTACCAAATAAACGTACCAGTTGGTTGGAGACATCTCCGTGATCTTTGCGGGTGAGTTTCTCACCAATAGCACTCTTCATAAGACGGGAGAGAGAAGGAAGAACGTTAATCGGAGGGTAGATCTACAAATCCTGCTGTTAACACTGGTCTTATTTTTTCACAATCAATAATACATACTTGTCGATTGTGAAGTTGTCGGTCGACGAATATCTGACCTTCAGTAATATATCCAGTCAAATCGGGAATAGGGTGCGTAATATCTTGTAAAATCATGTTAATTGATAACCAAAGCATACGTGGAAGAGAAAATTACCATCGTTTGGCATAGTTAAGATGGGAATTTGTGTGATTGAACCATTTCTTCCTGAAACTCGTCCGGCTCTCTCGTATATAGTTGACAAATCCGTGTACATGTAACCTGGGTAACCACGACGACCTGGTACTTCTTCACGCGCAGCTGAGACCTGGGGGAGATTATCAGGACATGAAAAAAAAATTTTAAAGAGTCAAAATCGCTCTTACTTCACGCAACGCATCAGCGTAAGAACTCATATCAGTCAGAATAACCAACACGTGTCTTTCGCATTGATAGGCATAATACTCAGCCATAGTTAACGCAAGACGTGGGGTGATAATTCGCTCAATCCTTTACAGAAAAATTGTAAGAGATAGTGAAAGAAGCTCTTAAAATTAAAACAATACGTTGGGTCGTTGGCCAAGTTCATAAAGAGAGTAACACGCTCAATAGATCCATTCTCTTCGAAATCTTGTTTAAAGAATCTGGCCGTTTCCATGTTGACACCCATAGCTCCAAAGACAATCGAGAAGTTATCTTCGTGTCCATCAAATATACCCTTCTTCTTAACCAATCCAGCTTGACGACAAATCTGAGCTGCAATCTATTACATAATAAATTAGAATTTTAAACGACGTTATCGTAAAGATCTTGATGTACTTCGTTGTGAGGAAGCCCAGCAGCGGAGAAAATTGGAATCTTTTGTCCTCGAGCGATAGAGTTCATGGTATCAATGGTCGAAATACCAGTCTGAATCATTTCTTCAGGATAAATTCTCGAGAATGGATTAATCGGTTGACCTAAAGAGAAGCGATGAAATTAAAATGCATTCCCAGCAATTCAACGATTCACTGCAAACCTTGAATGTCAAGATAATCTTCAGCAAGAACTTTCGGCCCTTTATCAATCGGTTTTCCAGAACCATTAAAAACTCTTCCCAACATATCCTCACTAACAGGGATCTTTAATGTTTCTCCGGTAAATGAAACTTTTGTTGATTTCACATCAACACCGGAAGTTCCCTCAAAACATTGCACAACAGCTCGCTTTCCGACTACTTCGAGAACTTGTCCATTTCGCTTGGTGCCGTCTGGAAGTGTTAATTCGACAATTTCGGCGAAACGGGGGAACTGAATTTTGGTAATGAAGGTTAAATTTGTGTGTAGATCATGAATTTGTCATAATATAGACCTTGACGTTATCTAAAATGACTAAAGGTCCGTTAACACCGGCAACCGTCTTATATTCTACATTACCAGCAGATTAAGTAAATGAATATAAGATTTCAACGAAAGTTATTGATACCAAGACGAGGTTGTGCAATATAATCTCTGGTAATCGCTGCGGCATGGAGAGCAGCAGCTTGCTGACTGGTTAATCGTGGATCGCTCATCAAAAACTCGCGAAGTTGACAGGTTTCATCTAAATCGACACGATACTTTTTTAATTAAAAATTTAAAAAAATTCTTAAGATATTTTTATATGATCTTGGAACATCGGGAAAGTTGAGTTTGCCAAATATCTGGCACT
Source organism: Nowakowskiella sp. JEL0407 (assembly GCA_027600645.1). NCBI lineage: Eukaryota > Fungi > Chytridiomycota > Chytridiomycetes > Cladochytriales > Nowakowskiellaceae > Nowakowskiella > Nowakowskiella sp. JEL0407. The sequence continues at coordinate 56,386 of JADGJK010000108.1, read as the reverse complement.
CAATATGATCTGTCGTATGGAATTTTTTTTATTTTGAAATATGATATTATAGGATTATGAATTGATAATATATCTAACTTAATGACTCGCTAAAGTATTCTTCCTCAGAAATAATTGATCGAACAGCAACACCAACAGTCTCAAATACATTGCACTGATCACCTTCGAAATTCAATATTCCAGCGTAACTGAACAGTTTCAAATGCTGAGCAGATAAAGACGCTAAAAGTACTTTCCCTTTAATATTCTTTATTGCCGATGCGAATACGTATGACGCTGCTGAATCCTATACCATTTGTAATTATTTCAGTTTTAAGTTGGAAAACGAAGCAAATGAATGATTTTACCAAATCATCAGAAGCCGAAAAGTCAAAAATTGTAGTCATATTTTGATTTTCAGATAACGCAGTAGTTGCATTCCGTGCTCGATTTCTTTGAATATTATCAGGTAAAAACTTTTCCTCATCCTGTTCGCCAGCGGGAATTGTTTTTTGTTGAGTAACTATCTCAAGAGTATTCAAGGTCATAGAAACGTATTTTGTTTCTGTTCCTATTCTCCGATGTGATGGAGATCCATCTCGATCTTCTCTTTGCCGCAAATATCGGATTTTTCTTTGTTTATGTACCATGGCGTCAATTTCTCGCGGGATTCGATTTGCGTTAAAGAAAAGTAGCGGTCCCTTTATAGAGATTATTGTAATTGCGCTGAAGAATTGTGCATCTGGATATTCATCAACTGGAACAAAGCGATATTGAACGGGTGTGGGTGACGAAGTTGGGTTAATGTCTCCGGATTTTATTTCCTGTAGGTCTTCTGTTGAATCTTTCTCTTGACCATCGGCATCAAATACAAGTTGCTGCTTATCCAAATTTGGAAAATGTGTGTAGACTGTCACCCGCCCCATTATTCTCATTTCCAACTTTGTTGTTCTGCGAACAATAACCAAAGCCGCCAACAGAAAACAAAATATTACTCCGTCACTAATTGATGATCCAATCGTAATCGCAAACGTTGCCAAGAACTGTGCAATTTCCCATGTTGAACGCAACTTGAACAGAAATTTTATTTCTCCCCAGTCAATTAAACCATATGCAGCAACAAACACAATTGATTCTAAAGTTGCTTTAGGGAGGTAGTGAAGTAGTGGTGATACCGTCGATAAAGCGATTATTGTGAAAATTCCGACAATCAAATTACAAAGCATAGTTCTTGCGCCCGAGTTTGCTAAAACTCGCGACCTCGGTAGTGAACCGCACACTTTAAACAAACGCCAAGTTAATAAATTAGAGTACTGAAGTCAAAATTAGTACCCATGCTTCCACCAACGCCAGCAGAGACAAGGTTTGCAAACGATACCGCAACCAACTCTCGATGTTTAGATACAGTGTAATTATTCAGCATCCCAAAAGTTCGATTCACAACCTGCGTAACTACAAATCCCATAATTGTAATAATCAACGCCGGCTGCGTCAACCGTCTAACCCGATCCAAATGAAACTGCGGAGCCCTAAAACTAAACTGTCCAATATCACCAATAACCTGAACACCATTATTTTGTAAATCCATTATTCCGCTCAACATAGTCATAAAGACTACCAATATAAATAGTTCCGGGATTAATAACAAATACTTTCCACTTTTTGTTGTTTTCAGTTTTGGTCCGTATTTGTACTTTAGTGATTTTGCTGCGAATAGGAACGCGATGTTGCTTAGAGATATTAGGAATGTGAGGAGAGACATTTTATGGATGTTGTTTATTGTGTTGTAGAATGTTTCTAGAGCTGGCGCGTTTGCGTTTGCTTCTAAATGCACTCCTACCAGTCCTGGAACTTGTTCAATCATAATGAGAGTCCCTTTCAAAGAAATTAAATAATCCAAGACATTAAAATCACATCAAATGCCTGCTTACCGATTCCCGAAACAAATCCAGTCAATAAGTACCCGGCCAAGATGTTATCTATAAATCCCGCTTGGATAACTGCGATTAACAAACAAAAAATCCCAACCAACAGCGTTAAAGTCGATGCAACGTCAGATACAGTTCCACCATAAGCCAGCACTTCCTTCTCCGCATAAACTCCAATTAATACACTGGTCAACGCTTCCGGTCCTAGAGCCAATTGTCTTCCAGACCCAAAAATTGCGTAAATTATCAACGGAATCGTCGCTGAAATAAAACTCTGAACCGCCGGAATTCGAGCTAAACTTCCATACGCCAAAGACTGTGGAATAATCATTGCAGTTACCGCGACAGCAGCCAAGAAATCTTCAATAAACACATGCACGTTATATTTTCCCGGCCGTAGTTGGTCTGATATCGGGAAAATATGAAATATCCATACTCGTATTTTCTTCCATGTATCAATCTCGTTTAGTGTCTCACCAGCCAATAACCGTAAGTTTTCGGTTGCGTTATGAAACGAATTTTTGAAATTATCAAGAAATGATGGAGGTTTGATTTCGTCAGTGTGAGACTCTATTTCCGGTGGCATTTTTTCTAACACTTTATTCATATAATATGTTGACTAATTCTTCCAATCATAAAAAAACACACACAATAAAAGCGCAGCAGTAAAGAAAAGTAATATAAAAAAAACAAACAAAACAATATTATGATATGCATACATAAAACAAAAAGAAGATCAAAACATTAAAATCGACACGAAATGAATTTGCAAATTTGAAGGCAAGAAATTCTTATTCATTCGAAGTCGCACCGATCATACCACCGATATTTGATAAGAGTTGAGCAACGACATTAGATTCTTGCTCCGGTTCAATTTCGGAAGGAGTTGAACTGTTTGGTTGCATCAACATCATCAAATTATTGGCAGCGCTCGTTTCGTCGGTACTACTGATTTCAGATTCCGCTTCGCTCTCATTTTCCGAACCATAATGGTCTTCTTCGGAATCCCAGTAACTAGCTTTCTTTTTCGAATCGTCGCCGCCTGCAGATCGACGTTTGCTGGATTTTGTCGATTCTGATTTCGGCTCTGATGCAGGGGCCGTGTCGCTTACTCCGTTTGAATACCAAAATTGTCGATCTGCGGGAAGCGATCCTTTCTTGGAAAAGCATAATCCACAAGCATTACAGAGAGTTTTGGGTCCTTCTGGTCCACGTCTCAAAGTAGGCGTCGAACTTCGCGGAATCAAACACCAAGCACATCTCCAATCTAATTGTCAAAATCAGAATCACGTCTGTACCGCAATAAAGAAAAATACGCAATAATTTTATTTTACGTACTTTTGTTTTTCGAGGATCCACGAGCTGATAATGCTTCCGGTGCTTTTCTCGGCAATGGTTTTGCGATGTCCAACTTTTTCGTCCGTTTAAATCGCTCACCTCCCTTTGGAGAAAACATGAGTGTGCTGGCACGTAAATCTTCAGATGAAGGCGAATAAACAAAGTGCGGTTCTTTGTGATAATCCTTAACACCATCAGGAAGAGAACGATGCGGTTGAGTCTTTCTGTGTTTCGTCGTACCTCCAGATGAGAATTCCTCAATTCTCGCGTCTAATCCAGAAAATAGAGACAAATTGCTTAATAACTTTCCGGTAAGGTAAGAATTCGAAGGTTGCGGGAATTCTTTCGCATTTTGATCTGGTGGGGGTGAGGCATAGTTGTCTGAATCACTTGGCATCGGTGGGAGTTCTTCTAGTGCTTCAAGTTGCGCTTTATCATAGGTTTGTGAGAACAATCGACTTGAAACCGGTCCAAGCCGATAACTGACGATAGTACCAAGATCAAACGTGAAGAAGTTCCTAATTCAGAATGCATGTTAATATAAGAAATTGCAAATTTACTGGAAAATCATACTTGATATGTTTGAAGTTTGAATTTGTTGCCACGAAACGAGATCCAATCATTGCATGACAGTTTGCACACTCTAAACCGAAATAAGCGCTAATGAGATAGTTAGATATTACAGAATTATTCTTGAGCAGTTTGAAATCATACCAGTTTGTAAATGGGCCTTCATTGTACATTCTGAGCTGATCCGATACGCGAACATACGTTGTAGCAGCAGATAATGCAAGCAGTCTTAATTCTAAATCACAAATATATGTGTTTAACAATTAGATAAAAAGCTCACAAAAAAAAACAACTTACCATCGTCCAATTCCACTTGTGCACATGAGTCACCAAATATAACGAAGCATTTCGCACACTGAAAGACTCTCGGAGTGATCATTAGCGGGTCATTCTTCTTTGATTCCTTATCAGAACGCGAAGTGACACTCGAAGTTGGTAAGGCTGTAGTTGGGGCATTAGCGATGGAATTTTTCTGTGATGGATTCTCCACTGCAGTAATTCTCGGAGATGCATTACTAGCGGAGTTACCCGGAATTTCACCGGGATTATTTAAAAGACTCTTGATATTCATGACACCGGAATTAGATGGTGTTGAAGGAAATTTGGTATCATATGATATGGATGAGATAGGAGCGGCTGAAATCACCGGCTTCATTGAATCATGTTTGGTTGTTGATGGGAATTGAGAGGGCGGGAAGGGAAGTTGGCTGGGGGCTGTGGGGGGAATTTGCGATAATTGATTGAATTGACTTTGCGAAGCTTGATGTTGTTGGAGATGTTCGTGATTGAAATCTAGCTGAGAGAGCATGCTTAGGGCAGTATGGGAATGGTATTGCTTTGAGTCGATATGAAGGAATTGTGCAAGCCGAAGGAGTGGTGAAAATTCTCAAGGTTGAAACAACTTCGGGAAGATACAGAACTAGCGAAAGAAATTAAATCAAGAAAAAGATCCTTTACATGATCCTAGTATTTACCGGAACAGAGAAAAGAAATACGTGATCGTTGAAAATTTTTTTCTTCGTCCTTGATCTTCTTTGTGTTCACTGGATCAGGTAGTTGAATCACGGGACACGTTGAAACGATTATGAGTTTATGCAAATCATCACAGTTTGCCCTTAGAATATCATCTAAAATTGTTATTTTCTATTTACAATCTATTAGCTATTAAATGTGACTTCTCAGAGTCGATCACGTTTAAAAAGTATCAGTGGGATCAGAAGAATTACAACTTCACCATGGGGTGGCTGATTCCGAATCATCACACAGAAAAATATCTTTTCAAGTGCCATAGGATGAGAATAAAAGCATTGATTACGTTTTATGAGAATAAAGCTGTCCACCGGTGACGAACTTCGCGATTAAGCTAGATTATATAAATGATTAGCCGCAAATCACACCATCCTGCACAGTTCAACTTACTGTCCCTCCACAACCGTACGCAGGCAAAACTCGAATCATTCGCGTTAACAGCGTGGCAGGACTCTCTCTGATTAAAAATCGAACTCGGTCGGAAATTGTCTTCGTTGGATTATTATAAATATCAAGAGCAAGAAGATGGAGAGGTGTAGTTATTAATTGCATCGAAGTAGGTAATAGAAATTGGGAAAGCGTATCACTCTTGGCTTTGCCAAGTTTAGGATAGTGTTCTTGAATAGCTTCGGAAAGATACGGAGGAAGTGTGAAACATGCGCCCATTGTAAGTACATCACGAACTGCAAATAGACTGTACGAAGATAGTGGAAGTGGTTTTGGATTTGTGCTTCCTCCGTAAAGTCGTGCTAAAAACTTTCGTCACAATTAGCATCAAAAGAACTCTGCAACGAAATTAACTAGTTACTTGATCCTTCCAAATCGCAAATCCCATATTAGCAGCAGAAGATGAGATTAGAATTGGTAATCCAGGGGGTTGATTCAAGTGTCTACTGATAGTATCGGCCGAATTCGCAGCACCATATGTCGCGAAATATACGAGCGATACAGCTAGGACGTTTGGTTGTCGAGCAAACTTCAACGGGTGTGTCAGCTCTTTGCATCCTTGATATAGACCTGATTTTAACGATACTGTACCGGCAGCATTACTCACAATTGCTCTATCAATAATTGCGACCACAGGGGTAATAGTGATTGTCGTTACTGTTGCCGCGACCCAATCACCAGTAAATGAAATCCAAAACGAAGGTGATTTTTTCTCTTTCATTATTCGACACTTTTTTTTTTTTTTTTTTTTTATATTAGTCTGATTTGCAATGAAACTCACACCAGCAATTCTCTCGTCCTTAATACCGCCGAATACAAAGCTTCCCGATGCTGTTGAGATAAACTGCGCCGGAAAAGATATCTCCCACATTGAGGATATCTCTGTGGCAGTCAACCTTCACAAACTCAATCTTTCGCAAAACAATCTGAAAACCGCAGAGTCGCTAGCGGGGTTTCAGTATAATGCCGAATTGACTTGGCTTAATCTATCGAATAATCAACTGGAGAGCTTGGAAGGATTTGAAAAGTTGAAGAAACTTTTAGGTAAATTTCGAGCAGCCGATATCATACTGAGCTAAACGATTAAACAGTTTTGAACCTTTCACATAACCGCGTTAATCGTATTTCACACCATATCTCGAGCTGTACTGAATTGAAAGCTTTGATTCTAAACAATAACGAAATTCGCAAAATGGAAAATCTCTCGACCCTGAAAAAACTTACAACCCTTGGTATTTACCTCTTCATTAAACTCACTCAGCATTGCATTAATATTTTATTCGTTTTAATTTTCAATTAAAAGTTATATCACATAACCAAATCGACGAAGTAACTGGAATCGCCGCTCTAACGTCGCTCAACAAACTCTCCGCGGCACATAATCGTATTCGAATCTTCCCTACACTATCAACAAACATCGAGCTCGCCGAACTTAAACTAAACGACAACAAACTAACCAATATCCCCGAAGATAAACTGCTCCCGCTTTCGTCGTGCCTGAAAATCCTTGATTTAGGAAACAACTTGATTCGCTCGTTTGCGGATATTGTTGCGTTGGCGTCATTACGAAACTTAGTAAATTTGAATTTAAAAGGAAACCCAGTGTGTACGCAGGAAGGATATCGCGAGCGGATTTTAGCGTTGGTGCCGACTTTACGAGTTTTGGATGGGGAGAGATTCGATGAAAAGTTTTTGCAGCGCAAACAGAAACGGAAAGCTATGGAGAAAAAAGTTGAAAAAAAGATTAAGAAGGAAAAGGTTAGAAATGATTCGGGAAATGAGGAATCAGATGGAAATATCGAGGAGAGAAAGAGTGAGGCTAAGAAGAGAAAGTCAACGGATGTCGCAGAGTCTTCTGCTCTGTCGCAGGTTCAAATGAAGCGTAGAAAAAATGACGGTGCGTCGAGTAAGAGCGTAATCGAGAAGAAATCAACCTCCAAGATGGCGAAACCAGTGGCTGATCAAACTAAAAAGACAAACAATTCACTACAAGATGAATTCTTCCTCGCATACGAGGAGCCCGAGCTGATTCCACAGAAAAATACATTATCGACGTCCACAACGGCAAAAGTGAATGGTGTTAAGACTCGAGAAACGACACAAAGCGATAATCATTCGGCGAAGAAACCACCCACAAAGACTGCATTAACCGCCAACGAAGTCAGATCCGGAGTAGTTGCAGTTATCGATGTATCGAAAAAGAAGGCGAAGGTTGTGGAATCTTTCAATCCAGATGCTTTGAGTGTAGCCAACGTAAATGAAAGGCTGGGTTTACAAACGGATATTGAAGGGTGGGATTAATTGGACTTTTACTAAAAAATAATATAATTTTATTCACTCCCATAAAGAAGCTATCCTTCATCATCACTCCAATTATCTTCCTTTTGAACAGTCATTAAAAACGAGCAATCGCAATGAAGAAAAAAAAATACCATCGGTTCAGATTCTCGCTTATTTTCATCTCCCAAGATCCCTGATGGTTTCCACACCAGTATCTCACTGTCGGTCGCAGAAGAATATAACTCCTCATGAAAAGGTCGTAAAACAACACTGCAAACTTTTCCGAAATGTCCTGTCAGCTTTTTAACTAAACGGCCACTCCACAGCTCATAAATAAGAATCTTTCGACAGTCGGACGGGAAGTAAATTAGCGGTACATCGCATAAATCCAAATTGGTAATTTCTGGGTATATGGATTGAGAGAACTTGTTTAGTAAGTAAGGACCGTAATTTGTCTACAAAGAGTATATAAGACTTGAAGAAAACATATAGAATGTGGACTTTTACCAGCGAGTTTTTTCCAGAATTCACATTCCACAGTCGAATTTTTTGGTCGTGTCCAGAAGTGATGAGAAACTTACCATCTGAAGTAAACATCAGACTGTTTACCGGTCCATCGTGGGCATACGTAGTTCTCGGCGCGGGATTTTGCGTAGTACGTTCATTTGCCCATACTTTTCGTTTCTTCGCTTTGTTTTTTTCAGGAGTAATCCCAGTTGGAACGCTTTCGGACACTTTTTTTTTACATCCAAAATAACTAAATGTTGACCTATTTGAATTGATATAATCGGCGCACAAACCTGAATTGTGTTGATCGAGCATATTCAAGCAAGATTGGGCACGTCTAATGTCCCAAATGCGACCAGTACAATCGGCGCTTATGATAAATACATAGAAAAACATGAGCCTAAGTTAAAAAAGTTGTTGTTTGAGATTACCCTCCGGAAGCGAGTAAATATTCATTTATCGGCGACCATTTGACACAAAACGTTGCAGAAGTGTGTCCTAATTAAAACACCAATTATTAGAAAACAAAACAAGCAAATCTTAATCTATATTAACCTCTCAGAGAATGCGTAAACGCTCCACTTCTTAAATCACACAATCTGACCGCACTATCATCTGATGCAGCTTTTTGAAAACGTCATAAAAACAGACACGCTATTTAAAAATCCGCTATCCGGCCTTCAAAATAAAGATATTTACCAGCAATCAATGAATGCGTAGTGCTAATTGGCGATATCGCATGTGCATGTACTTTATTCTCCAGATTAAACGTAAACGCAGACTTTTTGTTGTAGAATTATAAGTTTCTCACAATCGATCGAAGCTGATAAAAGAAACAGTTACCTGAAGTGTATTGGTATTCCAAACTTTAATCGTTCCGTCAACCGAAGAAGAAGTGAAAAGTCCAGTATCAGTTGGAAACCAATTTATCCCTGATACTCCAAATTTATGTCCTTGAGATCTAATCCATAAAATCAAAACAAATTTATAACCCAATTTAGTTCTCCTCATTACGTGTGTTAACTCACGGTCAAAAAAATACATCTGACTTACTTGTTTACAGAAGCAATAGGTCTGATTTGCTTCTTCGAACCCTCACCATCATTTATCCGCGGTCGTAAATTATAAACCTGTAAATCATCATCCGTCGATTCTAAATCAAATATATGTATCGCTGAATTCAATCCACCACTCAACAAACTGTACTTTTTTTATTCAGTTAAAACAATACTTGACAAACGCTCATCTCCAGCACTTACTATCGTCCTTCAACATTCTCAATCTTCAAATCACAAATCGGTGCTTGAAAAACATTCTTCACCGCCACGTCATTACTTAATTCAAACGAGGAGTAAATTAACGATGAGTACATATAATTTATCGCTTGTGGGATTAATCGATTGGTTATCGCAATCGATGGGAATACTTTTGCTGTAGTTGCATTTGTGCTGGTTGGATTTCGTAATTGCGGGGCATTGTTTAGGGATTGTTGCGTTGCGGATTGAGTTAAAGAACGTTCGTGGATTGTGGTTCGTGATGATGAATTAAATGTTCCGAGTTCTCGAGAACTGAGGAGGTTGAGTAAATTTATTGGAAGGGTGTCTTCCATTGAAGTTTCGATTTTGACTTGGACACAGTTGGGCGCAGAGTAAACAAGAAATTATAATCAAATGAAATTTAACAGTATTATCAAATGAATTCAAAACAAAAAACTAAAAGACAATGAAATGTCGACCAAATGATCCACACTTAAGCGTAAGCCTTGAGTTTCTTTGCAAAGTAAATGCAAAACTACGAAAAAAGTTAAATCATATTTCAATAAAGTTAATCATTAATGGATCTCCGTTTACCTCTTCAAACAGAACCATTCCACCGCCGTTGGTATCAATGGACGCAAACTCTGACTTCAAATCAGTAGACTCAGGCAAGCCCAAAGTCTTGTATCCCTTGGCGAATTCTTCAAAAGTAACTCTGCGGTCACTATCTTTATCGATACTTTCAAACTTGGTGTACAAATCCTCATAGTACCACAATAATTCAACTAATTCTTCAAACTCGGCTTTTCCGATGAATCCGTCCTTGGTTTTGTCCGCTGCTTTGTATGCTCGCATGATCGCTGGCTTATCGTCAGCGAATTGCGGGAGGAGGATGATTACGGCTTTGTCTGTTGTCGTGAGTTTTGGGGAGACATTTTTCATGAAAAATTTAAGGGGAATTATGGAAACATTGAGAGAAGGCAGTTAATGACCGAATTAATCGAATCCCTAGTTAAATATACATACCAATTTCAGCCAAGCTCAATAATCCGTTACCATTGTAATCGAATTGGTCGAATGACTAAAATCAAAGGGAAAATGAATTAAAGAAATCAGTGCAATAAAGACAACGAATAGCTATAAATATTACTTGTTTAATGGATTCTTTGGTTGGAGCTGGCTTTGCTGGGCGGTTGACCATTGTGAGATTGTTGAATGAAGAGTGACACAATTTCAAGAACGTTTTTTTTATTGAAAATTTAAAAAAGAAAAAGAAACTGATTTTTGAAACAAACTTTTTTTTTAACCACCACATCAAGCAATTAAAAACCAAAAGCGACATCAGATTTATACAGCTATCAGACTTCCTGATTAAATAAACTATTAAAATAAACCACTCAAAAAAGATCAACAGGATTACCAACCTTCTTAAGAATACAGGTCATTATCGTCAGTAGTTTCTTCTTGGAATCCACTTGATGAAGTACCACCCTGTTGTGAGCTTTCCGGGAACTTGAAGTTGCTTCCAAATCCAAGTCTTTGTTGTAAGTTTTGGGCGAACATCTCGTATTTTCGAATGTCGTTGTCAGAAACAGATCGTCGTGCGAATTTCATGGCTTCTTCAAAGTGTGCTCGGGTAATTTCTGGTACTGGATCTTCATCTTCTTCCATAAGCTCTTCCCCGCGTTCTCGTGCTTCCATTCTTCGTTTCTCCAACTGAATGTCCCGATCGATAGATTCTCGGATAGCAAGTTTCGACGCACGTTGGCAAATTTCTGTCAAATCGGCACCAGAAAATCCGTGAGTGTTCTTCGCGATGAAAGCAAGATCGACATCTTTGGCGATTGGCGATTTTCGGAGAGCAGCGGACAAAATCTGAGTTCGGGAGTTTTCATCTGCGATACAGAGCTTAGTATTGCAATCATTAAAATATAGATTAAAAAAAATTACCTGGCAATGGGATGTAGATCAATTGATCGAGACGACCAGGACGCAACAAAGCCGGGTCAATGTGGTCTGGTCTGTTCGTAGCACCAATAACAAATACGTTCTTCTTTGCGTTCATACCGTCCATTTCCGTCAACAGTTGGTTCAAAACTCTATCACCGGCTCCTCCAGCGTCTCCTGCACTTGAACCACGAGCTTTGGCAATAGAATCCAACTCATCAAAGAACAAAACACAAGGGGCAGCAGCTCGTGCCTTGTCGAACACATCACGCACGTTAGCTTCAGATTCTCCAAACCACATCGTCAACAGTTCTGGCCCCTTGATCGAAATGAAGTTGGCTTGACATTCGGATGCGATCGCCTTTGCCAGGAGGGTTTTACCAGTTCCTGGTGGACCGTAGAACAAGACTCCCTTACTTGGATTCATTCCAAACTTCAAGAACTTCTCTGGGTGTTCAATTGGGTATTGAACCATTTCTTGCAACTCTTGTTTAACCTTCTCAAGACCTCCGATATCGTCCCAGCTGACTTGCGGAACTTCAACAACGGTTTCACGAAGTGCAGATGGGTTCGAGTTGGCCATCGCATACTAAAACAGTACATTAAATTGGTACATATTTACAAGATTTAAAAGAATTGCTACCTTAAAGTTTTCGTTGGTAACTGCCAAACTATCCAATACTTCCGCGTCAATGGTTTCCTCCTCAAGATCAATCAAATCCATCTTCTCTCGAATCTGTTGCATCGCGGCTTCTGAACAAAGTGCAGCCAAATCAGATCCGACGTGACCGTGACTGTCAGCAGCAATTCGTTCCAAATCAACATCATCAGCAAGTTTCATGTTTTTGGTGTGAATTCTCAAGATTTCAAGACGACCAGTTGGATCTGGGATTCCGATATCGATTTCTCTGTCAAATCGACCGAATCGACGGAGTGCTGGATCAATAGAGTTGGGGCGGTTGGTCGCAGCCATAACAACGAGGTTGGAACGAGCCTTCAAACCATCCATAAGGGTAAGCATCTGGGAAACAACACGTCGTTCAACTTCTCCGTTCGTTTTTTCACGTTTTGGCGCAATCGCATCAATTTCATCGATAAAAATAATAGACGGACTGTTTTTCTCTGCTTCTTCGAACGCTTTTCGTAAGTTACTTTCAGACTCACCGGCCATTTTAGACATAATTTCGGGACCGTTGATCAAGAAGAAGAAAGCTCCGGTTTCGTTTGCAACAGCACGAGCGATTAAAGTTTTACCAGTTCCAGGAGGACCGTAAAGAAGAATACCTAGAAGTAAACTTTAAAACCAGGTTCCAATATAGCCAATATTTTTATTCTCTTACCTCGTGGGGGTTTGATACCGATACTTTTGAACAATTGCGGGTGACGAAGAGGCAATTCTACCAATTCTCGAATTTGCGCAAGTTGCTTTCTGCAACCACCGATATCATCGTATCCGACTTCGCTTAAAGCTTGTTCTTCTTCTTCTCTCTTAACTGGATCACCTTCACAGTGAATAACTGTATCTTGGACGACCTTAAAGGAAAAAAAGAAAAAAAAAAGTTCAAGAAAGGGATTCATAAAAGAAAGTGGATAGAAAAATTACTTACCAAACAATACGGTCCTGGTTCACATTCAACAACCTTGAATTCTACAGATCTCATTCCACCACGTACAATAAAGGTATCTCCCTTTCGTACTGGTCGGTAGGCTTCGTTGAAGTAAGGTTTCAAGAAAACGTCGAACAAGTTTCCAGTAACGCCCTCAACAGTGTCGTCGATGGGCAAGACGTGAATTCGCTTTCCGTATTTGATATCAGCGCATGGGTGAACGGAAACTACGTCTCCAAGTCGGCAACGTAAGTTGTTTCTAACGGTTTTATTAATCTTAATTTTGTTGGTTTCCATGTCATCGTCGCCGAGAACGATCAAAACGGTGTCCTTCCGTTTCTTTCCCTTAATTAAAACAGTATCTCTGTGAAAAATGATTTATCAGAAATAGAGTTTAGAGATGAATAAAATTTCCTTACCCTCTGAATAATTGTAACTGTTCCATCGTGGCGGTGTTCAAAACGCAGACAGAGTTATCATCGCTGGATCCACTGGCAGAATCATCGATAATCAGCTTGTTTGGTGATGCCTTCTTTTTCAGAATAGCCAAAGTGGGATCCTCGCTGTTCTCAGCGGAGAAATCGGCAGGATTCAGTTCGCTGGTGGAGTAAAATTTAGTTAGAAAATAGTAAACACTCTAACTCACGAAAAATAGCTTACGGAAGTTTTCCTTTTCCAGACATATTTTAAATGATTCTGTTTGGTTAGGAAATTTTAATATTCTGGCAATAATAAACGAGAAACAAAAAAAAAAAACAAAAACAGAAATAGTTTAAAGCTACATAAATCCGTGCGGATTACAAATCTGTCTCGTAAAAGCTCTAGAAAGTTCCAACCCTAAAGTGAAGGATAAGCAATTGCAGATCGCTTTTCGGTTTCCCAATCTAACTGCGCTTAACACCTTCAATTCACAAATAATATAAACGAGACTGATTTACGATATCGCACGCAAGGTCAATTTGAGGCGAATGTTGCCAAGAAAGTAATCAAGAATGAAACAATGCGCGCGAAAGAACGCAGAGAAAAGAATCCTCCGCCGCAGAATGTAAATAAATAAAGCGGGATGCGGAAGCAAATAAAACGTGAAAAAGTTAAATAATAAATTCAAAATCGAACCTCTTTGGTGAAGATTTGTTGGTGACGACTGATTTGTTACTGACAAGTTTGCCACAACGGCCCACTTCAAATCATCCGTCGCACATTCCATGGAAATCTAATTCTTCTAATGTTTACGTAATGATTATTAATCGTTTATTATAGTCTTATTCGGAGATATTATTATGTGAGAATTATTTTTGTTTCTGTTGTCATAATCACCGTCTTGATAGTCTGCATTGATCCGCGATTATTACCTAGATTTTCGGTATTATGAATAATCAAACTCCCTGCTACTCATCATGGATTACTCGTAATTTAAAAACCTTCTGAAAATTGCGATATAACGTTAGCTGTAAAAAATCATGACAGCCAATATACATCTCATTCAACATTATAATTAAATGTAAACACGATAAACTACTCTTTCGGTTATTTACGACGCCAAGTGCTGTGGGACGGCAAACTGATGAGTATCGTGTAGGACAGTCGCGGCTCGACAATCATTTCTTTTTATGAGCGTTTTCTGTTCCGTGGTTTGCAATCAAATTACTGACTTTCTTGATTCAACGAAAAAGTACAGACTCCATCTAGTCATTTTTTCATTGCTCAGACCCCGTTTCATTAAATTTAGTTGATGCAGTCATGACTCTACAACCATTTCTTTCATGCGCTTTTTCTATTTCGTGGTTTGCAACCAATTGCTCACCAGGTTTTCAATCTAGTCATTTTTTCATTGCTTAAACTCCGTTTCATTAAAATTATTTGAAGCCACGAATCGTGTCGGGTTTAAAATATTATTTTATTTTAAAAAAATTTATGAGAAAAAAGATAGTCTTTTAATTTTGCTTTTTCTTTTCCATCCATTTTTTTTTTGCTTCATTTGCCCACTCCCAAATTAAAATCCATCTATTGTTCAAACGAAACTTTGATTCCATTATGTTTCGCCAATTCAACAATCTTTGACAAGCTGACTCCGATCTTCGCTGCTTGATCGAGATCATCGACAGAGTACATTCTTAATCCTGACTGTGCGATCAACTTTTTGGCTGCTTCGACTTCGGTTCCTGAAAGTAGAATATCAGAAACAGCTCCATTTAGGAACATAACCACACAACTCTCTTGCCTTGTAATCGAACGACCAGAGGGATCTTCAATCCTAATTGATTGACGGCAGTGATGATACCTTCGGCAATAATATCACATCGCATAATTCCTCCGAAAATGTTTACCAAGATGGCCGTAACCTTCAATTTAAAACAAAAGATTTAGATTTTTAATCTAAACTATTTAGATTTATAAAGCGTTACCGCGGGATCAGATGAGATAATTTTGAATGCTTCAGTGACTTGTTTGGCGGTTGCGCTACCTCCAACATCCAAGAAGTTCGCCGGATCACCACCGTGTAATTTAATGATATCCATTGTAGCCATCGCAAGACCAGCACCATTCACTACAAGCAATCAAATTTACTTCTAATGAAAACAGCACCCTGTTAAAACGAACCTAAACATCCAATGCTTCCGTTAAGTCCAATGTAGTTCAAGTGATACTTGGCAGCAGCGACTTCACGTTGATCTTCCTGAGTCGTGTCACGTAATTCAAAAACATCTTGTTGTCTGAAATCAGCGTTGTCGTCGAATCCAACTTTAGCATCCATGCAAATGACTTTTCATGTAGAAACAAAATAGTTCAATTCAACTGCAAAATCGTTACATGGGTCTGAGAAATTACCATCGCCAGTTGATAATTCAGCTAAAGGATTAATCTCAACCAAGTTGCAATCTTTCTCGATAAACATTTTGTAAAGTTTTTGGAAGATATCGGCAGCCTGACCGAAAGTTTAACCTTTTGATAAGCCCCCTTCCCTATACTAATTTCATACCTGGGTAACTCCCTTTCCAGCAAATCCCAACTGAACTGCAACCTTCTCAGCATCGGCTTGAGATAATCCTTTGTTGATATCAACCGGCAAAGTCACAATCGCTTCCGGATTCTCATGCGCAACTTGTTCAATATCCATTCCTCCCTGCGACGAAGCAATAATCACCGGTCCTTGAACAGTTCGGTCCATCGTAATTGCAAAGTAAAATTCTCTTCGGATCCATTTTCGTTCAACGACATAAACCGAGTTACAAATTCGTCCCGCTGATCCCGTTTGTTTCGTAATGAGTTTACTACCGATCATTCCTTTTGCTAAATCTCGGACTTCTTCGGGACTATTTTCATTCTTTCAATTACAACCGTTATACAAAAGATTTTCTCTACTTACGAGAAAACAACTTTCACTCCTCCTTTCAACCCACTATCGAAATGTCCTTTTCCACGACCTCCTGCTAATACTTGTGCTTTCACAACAAGATCCTCAACTCCTAAATTTTTCGCTACTTGGTAAGCTTCTTCTGGGGATTTGGCAACGGCTCCTTTCGGGATGTTAACACCGTATTTTTCTAATAGTCCCATGGAGAGGTATTCATGAATTGAAAGATTACGGGATTGCATGTGGGATCCCTGAAAAAAGAATTCGGATTAGGAATTAAAGCGAGGATTAGCGATATAGGTTATGCGATTGAGCATATAATTATTTACAGTTCTTGGAAGAGTGGATCGCACAGATCGGATAAGTCTAGGAGTGAACATTGGGCTTTTTTGGATGAAGGTGATACAACAAATCTCAATCAAATCTCATCAGGTTTCTGTATTGAAGAATGCTGATCACGTTAAAATCTGATATCAATTAATACTTTAAACCCTAATATCGTTATGAGCATAATTTTTAAGATTTTGCTCTGGTCTCTTGGAAATCTTCAACAAATGTTATGAGATCACTTGCAAAATACAGACATGTGAATGATAATAAGCTGGAAAAAGTTTAATTTGATTAAAAAATGGTTAAAATAATAAATGTAAAAAGAATCTTTGAAATCAATAATTCTGAAAAACCTCAGTGATTAATATATAAGTTTGATTCTGAGCTTGAAACAGGGAAAAATTATGTCCTAACTAGGATTTGAGGTTTTCTAAACCCCAATTTTCTTAGTAAATATCAAGACTAAACATTAGTCTAAAATTTTCCAACAAAGAAGCATTATACAATTAGTCTAAAATCATTTTTTCAACAAAGAAGCATTATGCAATTTGACTTTTAATTTATACTAGTGTTATGATCCAGATATGAAAACCTTGAGTAGAGGGTTATCAAATCTTGAAATTTATTAAAAATCAAAGGAATATTTAATACATAAAGTTAATTAACAGAATCTCCAAAAAGAAATATAAATCAAAAACGGATTAAAAATTCATTAAAATGTAGAAGATCAAGAGTTAAATGAGGTAAAGGAAACTTTATCTCAATTAGAATTGAATGTCATGGAGCTCACTTGGGAGTGCAATAATTTGCTAAAAGAATATAGAAAGTTGGCAGTTGTTAAAAACTAGCTTTTCATCTTTAATTGTATTTATTAAAATTTACAGAAAAGAATCTCTAAAACTTGATAACTTGATACCTTCTAATGCACATTATTATCTGCTAGTCTTGACCTATTCATATTAAACTATTGTGAGATTTTTAGAGTTTTAGGTCAGTATATTTAAGTTATCTGTGTGTTCTAGAGAATATACATAATACTGGCAGTAGTTTAGAGTATATTTTGTATGAATTAAATTAGTTTTGTGGATTTTCCTTTCAAATCTCTGTTTTTTCCTACCCTGATTGAAAAATTAAAGCCATGCCACAAAATTAGCAAATAAAAACCTGACTTGGATTTTTGAAAATTTTCTTTATAAGGAGATTCAGAGTTTGAAGCTAAGAAAGAATTACAGTGATCAGGAGGAAAGAAACAAAGCAATAAAAAAGATCATCCAACTTAAACAAAATTAATACTATCCACAAATGATCTGGAGGAGCAAATATGTGTGCACGTGCATCTGAAGGAAGAATTAGAATACGTAAAAACAATGAATTTGATATAAAATCATTAAGATCCAAGTCATGATTTACAAACGCTATTGGTGACAAAAGCCACAAGAAAAAAATCAATGGATTCGAAACGAGCTTTAGCAAATTACTTTCGCAGAACTTCAGATTATCTGAAAGAGAAAATCACTACCGGCATGCAAATTTTCCCCTCTCCTATTACACAATCTCTAATACGAATCCTGTTTTATAGTTATAATGATGGACCATTGTTGGAAACAAGAAATGCCAATGTTTAAATTTCATACTCGCGAAGATGTTGAGAATTGGATTGTAGGTTCTGATGCTGATATTGGCGGTTTGTAGACACATTATTTTTCATGGGAATTTGAATTAATTCTTCTCCTTAATTAGGTTTATCGGAAGCGTATTGGGGACATACTCTTCAGAATCATGGTAGAATATTTTTCATTTTCAAATCGAATACGAAGAAAGAAAGAACAGATCAACTTACTATCTTATGATTTTGTTAGCAAAATTTTGGGGGAAAATTTCAACCGATATTCCACCAAACTCGAAACTCACCCGGAGTGGATACGCCGGAATCCGATCAAAAGTTTGTAAAATTTTCTACGCAACTTATTTAAATTCTCACTTAACGGTTGATGATCTACTTTTTCAAGGAATTACCTTTAACGCTATTTCATCGCCCTAGGTTTGATACAGAACCATTCAGATACCTCGCAATCAGAGCTAGGGGTGATAATCGACAGTGGTTCGTAAATATCCAGACAGATAGTTTGTATCCGACGTATTTGTGGCAACATCGGATGTATTTCAGCACACCTGGGGAATGGGAAACGATACTGGTATGATTTTTATGGATCACCGACGAGAATGAATCGATGAATTAATTAAAATATTTACAGATTCCATTCAGAGATTTCGTATTGACAGCAAAAGGTTATATCCAAACGCGGAATATGCCAATGTATCGTGAAAAGGTCAAAACAGTCGGATTTTCAGTGATTCGACAACCTGGTAATTTCTCGTTAGAATTGGATTGGATTAAGGCGGTGAATACTCCGAAAACCATGGGTGATTTCGATGTGATGGAGCCGGGAACATACTTGGATAAATTTAACAGATTGCGGAGGTTGAAACCAGGGCAAACGATAGAGCAGGCTTTAGGAAACACTATAAGATTTTTCGAAGATCCAAACGATAAGGATTTGGAGGAACCCGAGACGTTTGTGAATGAAAAGGACGCAAAGATTGCACAGATTAGGAAGAGTCGGAAACAACTTGATGAGAAGAAATGAGAATGAAAAAATGTCTTTATACAACTGACTCTTTCACCGATCTTTAAGCATGGCATTGAGTGTGATTAAGGAGAATTATGTATATTACTGCATCAAAATCCTGTCGTTTCCATTTTCGTTTCCCAAAAAATTAATTAATCAGATAAGTTAACCCTCGATCTGTTCTTTCTGATATTCAACAAACGAGTCGATCAAAACAGGCCAGGCGCTGTCTTCGTCGTGGTTCTCAAATTTTGGATCTGTCTCGCAGAGCTTTGCGAAATCAAGCAACTAACAAATGATTGAGGAAAACATAAGCAATGATTCATCATCCTATGAAATCTGTCTCTTACCAAATTCCACGTATCTTTACTGATCGCTTTCTTGTGATTCTCTTCTAAAAACTCGATCCATTCTTCCAAGTACACAAACTTTCCAACCAGCAACAATCCCCAAAAACTTATCGCGGATTCCAAACTCAAACTTCGCTGACCTTCGACTCGTCCAAAATTAAATGTAAAGAAATAAACTTCTTTAAACGTCGACGGGTCATCTAATTGGGATCTCATTATGGGTATTTGATTTTTCAATCCTTGAATTGTGTCTACTCTATAGAAAATCCAAATTCGGCGACATTCAAACAACTTGGAAAAGACTTAAAAAAAACTTACCCAAGTTTCGCCAATCCTTCGGTAAATCCTTTCTTTGTGAATTCTCCAATTTTTTCAGCTCCTAGATGCCATGCCAGAACCAACACCACCGCTTCTTGTGGATCCAAACCCAAATCTTCGCACAATTGCAAAACACCATCAATTCCAACTACATCATCTTCCTCATCTAGCAAAACAAGAGATTGTCATCAAAACATAAGATGAGCATGACTCAATTAATCTGTAACGATACCTTTGTATTTCTGATATAGAGCGTTAATTTTGGCCATATCAACTCGTGGTTGTTCGCCGAAAGCAGCGCCGTTTGCGTAGAAATTATCAATTGCGACATCTAGTTTCCAGTCTATAATAGTCGATTTAGTTCAAATTAGTTATTTCAATTGCTAACCTGCAGAGAGCAGTGAAATTACCGGATTCTTTCAGAATCTTGATAGCCACCTTTTCGCTATTTGTGAAGCTTTTAGCCTAAACTTATTTTTAACAAGTGGCATTATTGGTGAATACCTGGAAGCAGTGACGCTGATGAATTGCTTTACTTTTTCACGTTGTTGTGATGGAAGGGAATTCTACGAAAATTAAGAAAATTTTCGAATATTTTAGAAGTGAGTAAAGCATAGTAGTGATAAATAATCATTAAACTGAATACCATTATTTTATCAATTTATAATCTTAATAAATTATAATACGTGGTCGCTTTCAAACTTTGCAGTTGTCAAGAAATCCTTTTTATTGAACGAAATTTCCACCAAATAAAAAAAAAAAGGAATTTCAGTTTCCCTGTTTCTCCGCAATATGAAACTTCCTATCCGAAATAAACCTTATTCCTCTTTCTCAAGAACCGATTGCATCAACTTATCGAACCTCCTTCATAATTCTCCTTTGCTTTCCGGCTTCTCCCGCTCATATTATTCGAACCCGCACCAACGAACCACCAGATTCATTGGATATAGATTCTCACAAAAAGCTCAGAGCCGAACGTTTATCGGGATATCTCGTTTAACTTTGCGATTAATTCGAATTCCACTTTTATTCGGTGCAGCGGGTGCCGGAGGTGTAGCGTATGTTGGCTATAAAACTGATGGTTAGACTCATATTTTCAAGTTGTATTGCATAATTTAATCTCTTGACTCTTTATTTCAGAATTAAAACGACAATATATTCCCGATTGGGTTTCAGAGTCATACGAGAAAGCGAAAAAATCATGGTCGAGTTTGGATTTAGGATCTGTAGAATTACCGAAACTCCCGAATATTGATTTCTCTGCATTTAGCAGTGCTTTCCATACCCCTGCCACTGTCCCTTCACAAAAATCAGTTTTGGATTCTCCTGCTGCCCAAAAGTTTGTTACGGATGAACTTGAGAATCGCGAGCAGGTGTCTGCTATGACTGCAGCTACCAGTTCAAAGTATGGCTCGAGATTAACTGGAGAGCAAGTCGGATCTGGTGGTATTGCGCCCGTTGGCGAAGGAGATTTGATGGTTTTAACAAAAAAGCTGATTGAGATTCGAAACTTGATAAAAGCTGTTCCGACTGCATCTACGGCTACGAAGGAGTCAATGACTTTGCCGAGCATTGTTGTTGTTGGAAGTCAGAGTTCAGGAAAGAGTTCTGTATTAGAGGCGATTGTTGGACACGAATTTTTGCCAAAGTTTGTTATTTAATATCCTGTTAAAGTTCAGAGTTTCTTAACGCGTTCATCTTTAGGGGTTCCAATATGGTAACTCGACGACCGATCGAACTGACTCTGATACATTCCCCTCAACTCACCAGCGACTACAGTGAATTCCCTCAACTCGGACTAGGAAAAGTGCACGATTTTAAACAAGTTCAAAAAACCCTTACCGATTTGAACTTGGCCGTATCGGAAGCGGAGTGCATTTCATCATCACCAATCGAATTGAAAATTTACTCACCAAACGTACCTGATTTGACTCTCATTGATTTACCCGGTTACATCGCCCTACACAATCGCCACCAACCGGCAATTTTAAAGGAAAAAATTTCTGATCTATGTGACCAATATATCAAAGAACCCAACGTCATTTTGGCTGTTTGCGCGGCCGATGTCGATTTAGCGAATTCAGAGGCGTTAAGAGCTAGTCGAAAAGTCGATCCGCAAGGTAAACGTACCATTGGTGTAATCACCAAAATGGATTTGGTTGATCCTAAACAAGCTCGTAAAGCTTTGACAAACCAAGATTATCCGTTGACACTTGGATACGTTGGTGTGATTTGTAAATCTAGTGCGTCGTCCGATTCAAAGGCGTTGATTCGATCAGAAGAAGCGTATTTCAATTCGTATCCTGAATTCAAAGCCCCGAAAGTTACTGTCGGAACGAAGAATCTGCGAAAGAAATTGATGAATATTTTGGAAGATCACATGTCGAAATCATTAAGTGGCATCGTCTCTGCGGTTGAAACGGAATTGGAAGATGCACGATACCAATTTAAAGTGCATTATAATGACCGTAAGATTTCCCCCGATACGTATGTAACGGAATCAATGGATACTCTGAAAACACGATTCCGCGAATTCTCAAAGAGTTTCCAACGTCCACAAGTTCGAGTTGAAATCCGACAAATGCTCGAAAAACGAATCGGCGAGATTTTAGATGCAGTATACTTTGAAAACCCGAAAATCAGTCAATTACCGCGAACCTGTGCAGTTAACGGGGACACATTCTGGACGGCGAAATTGGAAGTTGCTTCAGCGATGTTGACAAAATCTGGAATTGGGAAAGCGGCGGTACAGCAAGTCGTAGACGGCCTCATGACGAATATGGAAAAGATTTCTACGGCGGAACCGTTTAATCATCATCCAGAAACGAGTCGTAAGATCATGGCGGCGAGTAACGAGATTTTAAGAGATAAATTTCCAATTGCGGTGGATCAAGTTGAAAATACGATTAAACCGTACAAGTATGAAATTGAGTGTACCGAGCAGGAATGGTCAGAGGGAGTGAAGCGGGCTGTGAAGATATTAGAATCGCGGTTGGAGGAAAGTAAGAACGAATTGCAGGTTATAAAGTCTACACTTGGACGACGAAAGTTACGAAACGCTTTGCATCAACTTTCGGTCATGGAGAAACAGCAAAACTCTGTAAAGTTACCTTCGCCTTCTGATGCGTTGACTGTGGATGATGGGGATAATGACGCATCGCAAAGTACTGGAGGTATTCCAAAGAAAGTACTTGACAAAGCGGCGGAAGCGAATGGATTGACGAACCGTATCACTTTGTTGAATTCACGTATATCGGCAATTAAAACTCGACAATGTGCGTCGGTGAACTCAAAGCAATGTTGTCCCGAAGTATTCTTATCTGTCGTTTCCGAGAAGTTGGCGTACACTG
This sequence comes from Nowakowskiella sp. JEL0407, assembly GCA_027600645.1. Lineage (NCBI taxonomy): Eukaryota > Fungi > Chytridiomycota > Chytridiomycetes > Cladochytriales > Nowakowskiellaceae > Nowakowskiella > Nowakowskiella sp. JEL0407. Next base: position 33,165 of record JADGJK010000108.1, on the reverse strand, counting down.
CGACAATGTTTATCTGGGTAGAACTGTTGTCGGAATTCTTCGATGTGATGCCAAGAGAGATGGACGAACGACTGTACTACGGTTTGGGACGGGATAAGATCGAGCAGTTTGCTAAAGAGAATGAGGTAATCAAGAAGCATTTAGAAGTTCAGGAACGGAAGAAGACGCTAGAGTTGGTTATGCAAAAGCTAAAGGAGTTGAATAAGGATCAAGCACCGGCGAAGTCTTCACGATGGAGGATTTAATTGAAATATGGTTTCTTGATTTTCTGGTTTTCATCATTTTTTTATTGTATTGCATTACTTGTTCCTCAAAAAAGAATTAAATAAAATCTTATTACTGTGCCATGCTTCCTCTGTGTCGGTTCTCCAATCCGTTCGTGATATTGATTTTTAAAAATTGATGAAAAAACAAACCTTTTTCGCGTTTCATATGTCATCAAATTCTTTCACTTTCTTCTCCAGCGTTTGAGTTCTCAGTTCTTTATTAGACGACAAATTTCAAATTAACCTTCATATCGTTTCCTACACTTTCCCGAAACGCTCACTCCAGTACCGTAAGAGCAAAAAAGTCAGAAAACTTCACCGTTTAACAAAACATCAAAAGAAGAAAAAAAACTTTGGGTTGTATAGCTAGATCGGAGAGACACTTTCAACCGGACAGGTGACACTTTCCGAGTGAAAGAATCCGCTGCCAGGACTAGGGTGCGAAGCCGTTACAAAGTCAAGATCAATGTAACAGAATCGTCCATGCCCACCATACTGTAAAAATATAGTCTTCAAGTTTAAAAGGAAATACAGTAAAGGTGATTTCAAAGATATGGAGGGGCTGCATAGCTAGCTCAGAGAGACACTTACAGCCGGACAGGTGATACTTTCCGAGTGAAAGAATCCGCTGCCGAGATTGGATGGGAAAAGATGAAAAAATCAGGATCCCCCAAGCCTAATATAATTAAATTATAGTCTTCCTCTGCATATTAAGAAAGCAAGCGAAAGGGTAATTGAATAAAGCTTACAATGACCATTTTTCAATGAATACAAACTTCTTTAAAGAACGCTACCCACAAAAAGTTTCTGTGATCAGAAATGCAAGTTATCAGGGCCTAAAAGAAGGGTTTGAAATAAAAATAAACGAATTTAATTCCCAAACGCGCCGTTTGGTTTATTTAGCCATTAACATTATTTGACAAGAATCGATGGCAACAGGAACAAAAGAAAGAAATTTAATTGCTGTAATTGGTGACGAGGTATTAATATATCCGTTTTAGTGTTATAAATTACTAGTCTAATTAATTTTCTACAGGATTCAGTAACAGGATTATTACTCGGAGGAATCGGTCACATTGATTCTAAACAAAAACCAAATTTCTTGGTTGTAGATGCCAGTAATTCTTTTGTGTATTATATACCGATTAGAACTTTTACTAAATTCCGCGTTTTTTTGAATGAAAAGAAACCCCATTAGATAAAATTGAAGAATCGTTTTCGGAATTTGTAAAGAGAAAAGATATCGCGATCATTTTGATTACTCAGCAGGTTAGATCAGCTGATTTTGAGTCAACTCAGTGTGAAAATGATCTTGTTTTCTAGGTCGCAGATATGATTAGAACGATGATTGACGATCACGATCAGGCTTTCCCAACAGTATTGGAGATCCCATCTAAGGATCATCCATATGATCCATCAAAGGTTTGTCCTTCAAATTTTTATTTTGTTGGTTTTAGACAAGTGATTCGTTTTGATACACTTTATCTTCAGGATTCTGTGCTGAAGCGTGTACAAAGACTTTTTGGAGATTCATAAACCATAATATTATAATAATATTTTCATTCCCCCATAAAAAAAAACGTATCAAGTCATTAAAGATCTTACGATCATCCAATATCCAGTGGCAGTGCAGATTGTTACTCAAGATAAAAATAGCTGGTCTATAAATGGTTTCAATTAGAAACGAAACGGGTCTTTATACGTTCTGGGATTTAATAAATTTTGTCTTATTTGATCGGTACTTTCACAATTTTTCATCCGGGAGACATTTTTTGTTAACAAATCTGTTTTTTGTAGATGGTTGGTGTTGTTTGATTTCCCGACATTCTTGGTATTATTCACCGACCAAATAACCACAATCCGAATCGTACCGTTCCTGATATTCTGTCACTGGTTATTCCGAAATATTGGTGGAGTTTTGTTCGGTATTCTGCGGTACGCATTGCAAGATTCATTTCAGAAGAAACTCGATAGTTGGCGGTTTACGACTGGGATACCGACGTTGCCGTGGTATTTGGGAGAGTTGTGTTTAGATGCGTATCCGTTTTTGAAGGCGATGGCGGTTACGAAGGATAGAAGGTGGTTGCAGATTACTTGTTATGCGGGGATTGTGCCGTTGGTTATTGTGAAAGTTCTCATGATAACGTTTCGGTATGATGTTTTTTTATTATTGTATTTGTAACCTACTGATTTATTGATGTGTATTGGAAATGGACAGGTATTTTTATGTGTTCAACGCCGAAACGAAACAAAAGTACTTCGAAGTTGCAAACTCAATGGATGCTGCAGTTTTGGCCGTGACGGCATGGAGCGACATTCTGAATTCAATTGTGATCGTATACGCCGCGACGGAAAACCGACGATTTGTTGGGAATGATTTTTTGGGAAACCTTGTTCGAACAACAGAACTCCGTATGGTCGCATCTACGATTCTTAGCGCGTTCTCTGTATTCTTAATCGCGTACGAGAGATGTCCCATAGACGTATCGATACAAGGAAACTGTTATTTCAAAGGAGCGAGAGATATCTCAGTGGATACCGCGTACTCGCTTTATATTTTAGATTATTTATTGATAAAGTTTCATCGCACTGCTCAGTCTGAGAAATCACCGCAGAGACACACGGAACATAAACATAAAAAGACGCAATTACACTTATGGCCTGCGCACGGAATATTCAAACCAAGGGAGACAATGAACAACACGGTAGACATTACGGTAGCAACTGCCAGCTTGAATGATCGAACGACGGAATTGGAAACACCATCGTTTGTTGTTCTGAAACGAAATATTCAGAGCGAGGCGATACCGTTGTCGCAAATCCATTCAAGTCCGTTTCGAAGTATGATGACGCCATCACCGAGTGCTGTTCGAGAACATCACAGCAGCCTAATCTCGGAAGATCCGCTTTTATCACCTTCAAACTCGAATTGATCATCATCTTCACGATTCTCTCTTTGGTTTTTTTGCATTATTCACATAGATAAATCAAGCATAACTAACTTAATAGAAACTGTATTTATGTAAAAAAGGTTTAAAGATCACATGATTTGTATTTGTTCTCCGAGCACCAGTAAGAAACCACAGATCCAAAAAAAGCAAATTCGACGGAAAAACTGCGGAATGGCTTGGGCGTGACTGTGTAACCAATGTGAAACTTTGCGTGTCACACCAAATCAGGTCAACCCACCGAAAAAAAAACAACCACGAAACAATTGCGGAATGGTTGCGTTAGGCGGTGATGACATTTCTTTCGTGAATACTACGCTGGCCAATGGCACCGTGGTGTGGAAGCAAACCTCCTTCATTGAGCCGTGGGATTTGAGTATGTCGAGTTTTTTGGAAATTTGTCTCCCGGAATTCATTTCTAATGAACTTTACTTGTAGCGTACTTTTTACTATTCGACAGGTACTAATTAGAGACCGTAGAATTTATTTTTTATGATTAAAATTAAATGGATTCTAGATTCTTGGTACAATTCGATATTCCAACGTTATTGTAAGTTGAAATGGTGGAGCTTGTATGGATACATATTGATCAATCCCCCTTAGAATTATATTTATCGATGGCTTTACTTGGAAAAAACGAGTTGCGTTTTGTATTATAATGCACTGGTATGTGTTGAAATAAGACACCGCCTTGAAATTTTTTCCTGTGTTGATGTACGTATACCAAAAATAGGATCTTTAGAAACATTGGTGGTATGATGTTTGGAATTATCAAGGTAGATTATTTTGAATTAATTATCGATATTTAACGTTCATTTCCTTCGTTTTTTTAAATTAGTACGTCGATCAAGCCGATAGAGATAATTTGTGGAGGTACACAACTGGACTCCCTTCTCTTCCTTGGTATCTCGGAGAACTGTTTTTAGGTATGTAACCATCATTCTCAGACAGCGATATCCACTAAATATCCTTCTAGATTCTTATCCATTCCAAAAAGCGTGGGCTGTAGCTGGCGACAACTTTTGGTTGAAAGTTTCAGCGTGTATAGGATTCTATCCCCTGGTGGGTTACAAGGTCGCTCTGGTTGTATTCCGTTATTTTTACACGATCAAAGCACCAACCAAAGATGTTTACTTTGGATTCTTTAACCTGCTCGATGCTGGTGCGATTACCGCGGCCGCGTGGAACGATGTATGGAGTTGTTTCGTTATTGTATTGGTGGGTTGGCAAAGTCGCAAAAAGTCTCAGCGAGCCGGTGAAGATGATTTCCTTTCCAACCTTGTCAGAACAACAGAACTTCGAATCGTTATTTGCACTGTTCTCAGTATATTCGCCGCAGCGTTGATTTTCCAGGAAGGATGTTTCGGAGACAGTGCAGCTTCTTCGACCTGTAAATTCGCCGGTGCACGAAACATTGCCATCGACATCGTTTATGGATTGTATTATCTTGACTACCTCATTATCAAATACTACAAAGTCGTCAAGGGAGAGAAAAGTACCCCGGTCCCAATTCCATCGAACAACGCCCGAGACATGCATGAATGGCCGCAACCAAAGTACACCGCCGATATCGACTTGGACATGACGACGAAATCAGCCATGATGACCGGAAAAACTGACATAGATACACCTTCATTTGCAATCATGAAGTCAGACCTTCGACAACGAACCGGAATGCAACCGCAGTCCGGATTTGGTGGACCAACGTACAATGCGCCCTTCGGAGGTGCAATTGGTGGAAACGGAATGATATCATCACCTCAGCCGAGATATGATGTCCCCCCGTCGTCAGGCAACACCACCACAGTTTCATCTACCTCTCAACAACATTTCAACATGCCCAAAATGCAATACGCCAGTGTCGGCCCGGCCACTCCAAGAATGCAGCAACAATACTCCTCACAAAACGACTATGGACATTCGTCTTCTGATGATCAGCAAACGACGGTTTGGTACCAATCTTCAGGTTATCAACCAAATCGTTAAATTATTTCTTTTTTATTGAAAAAAATGAAAAGCTGTGGTCTATAATTTGCTGTTTAGAAAAATATTCACTTTTGCTTTGTATACAAAAAATCTTTTGTTGGTTATTCTTTTTGATTTTGATTTTGATAGTTTGTAGTTTCTTTGATGTTATTTTGTTATGCTTCTGAGTTAATCATTAATAGAAATTAATATGACGTTGGCCGGAAATATCCCTTTGTCTATCAACCATGCCACTCCAAATGCCTCAAGGTAGTGTAATACAAAGGATCACAAGGGTCCACGGTGGGTTTTCAAAGAAAAAAATGGTTTCGCTCGATGGGGATTTGCTTTGGGCGAATACTACCATAAATGGGGTGGATAAGCAGGTTCAGATGACTTACTACTATTACTGGGATCTGTTCTATTTCATCTTGTTCAATCGGTTCGTAGTTTTTGTCCCTGAAAATATCCGTTGCTTACAACCACTTTTTTTTAAATAGCTTTCAATTCCAGTTTGATGTTCCGACGTTATTGTACGTATAATTATGGATATATTAACATTTGGGAGACAACTCAATGGATTTTCCACAGGATTATTTTCATTGATGGGTTTACGTGGAAGAAAAAAGTTGCGTTTTGCTTCATAGCGCATTGGTAACCTTTGTTTTTAACACCTCGCGATGATAGCATAAGTTTAAGTTTATATTTATTTAGGATATTTCGGAGTCTTGGTGGAATTACGTACGGAATTGCAAAGGTTTGCCTGTTTCTCTTAAATTTATCCAAAGATAGTGAAATACTGAAGTTTGATATGAAAGTATTTAACACAAGGAGACTATATTAATGGTTGGAAATATCCTTCCGGTATCCCTACGTTTCCCTGGTACTTGGGAGAACTGTTTCTAGGCAAGTCATAGTAAAAATTGTGAATCCTATTTAACCATTCTAAATTCTTTTTACATTCCAGATTCTTATCCATTTCAAAAAGCATGGCCCCTGGCAGGCAACAAACTATGGTTAAAAATCATCTCATGCATAGGATTCGTCCCCCTCGTCCTCTACAAAATCTTTCTCGTCGTATACCGCTACTACGCAATCTTCAACGCAAAATCATCCAAAGAATACTTTAAAGTATTCAACGCTCTCGATGCCATCGCCATCACCATGACAGCCTGGAACGATATTTTCTGTTGCTTTGTGATAGTGTACGTCGGGATCATGTCGCGGAAAAAATCTGAAAAGTCGGCTGATTTCGTTAAGACGTTGATCAACGCTACTGAATTACGACTGACGATTTGTACGATTTTGAGTATGGTTTCGGCGACGTTGATGTTGACTGAGCAGTGCGATGAAGATTCTGTTACGAATAAGTGTAAATTCACAAACGCTCGTAATATTGCTGTGAATATCGTATATGGGTTATATTACCTTGATTACCTTATTATCAAATTCTTTGGGTCTCCGTCGAGTCGATCGAATTCGCATAATCAACAAGGGTTAAAGTTTAATGTTCCCGGTGTTACTGGTTCGGCGTTTAAGAATTTCGATCGGGGCTTAAAGTTGAATGTGGTTAAACCGAGCAATTTCAATGTGTCGAGAAACGAAGTGGAGTTCCCGCAAACGTCATCGTTGCCGCCCTTATCAAAAGCGATTTCTCGTTCACATCCTGATTTAAGGTCGCGAACTATCCTCACGGCTGAAGACATTGACACACCGTTACCGTTTAGTCCGATAGCGGATATTGCGGCAAAATCCAGTACGGACCTTTTGGGTGCGCAATTCTACACTGAGAAAAGTAGTTATAAAGAAAACACGGTGTTGCAGGAGAAAAGTAGCTATAAGGATAACACGGTTTTACAGGAAAGAAACAGCTATAAGGACAGCACCGTTCTGCAAGAGAGAAACAGCTATAAGGACAAATCGGCTTTGCAGATCGATACCCGCAAACCTACTAATACTTTCATCGCGGGGATAGACGAAAAAGGGAATATTAGCAGACAAGAACCACCGCCAAACTACGGACGACGAACTTCTATTTATACATACAAACGATCGAGCATTCACGGCACCGAAAGTATCCCGTTATCAAATCTGGATACGAATTTCCAACAACAACCTGTATCGGCTAGCTTTGTTACTGAGTCGACACTGAAAAGTCCTGGAATTCAGAGACAACACACACCCCTGTATTCGCCGTTTTTGTCGCCGACTGAATATCCGAATCCACCTCGCACACCTCGCACACCACAATTTCCACCTCATACCATGCAATCACCAACGCTACAGTCACCAGTAAACAACAAAAATTCTATACACTGGTATAACAACCCGAACAATCCTATGTAACTTGAGCGGATCCTATGTGATGATTTTTTTTTAATTTTATTTGTTGGATTTTTTTTTTCTTTTCTGACCTTATAAGGAAAAACGTTTCATATTTCTTCTTTATAACAATTTAAATTTTGGTTTCTTTCGAATATGATGTGTTTTTTGTAATTTTATGTGAAGAGGATATTTGTAGGGTAACATAGTGTGTAGATAAAAAGACTTTTGAATAAATGACATTTTGGTTTTCAAATCACCTTATAAATTACATAGACCAATCTCTCAAATATGTATTCAGAAATAATATATACACCAAACAAAAAATTTTCCACAAACTTGCAAATAATAGAGAAAAAAGAATTTATAATAATCATAGCATCTTAAAAATCAAACCATCTCCCCCATGTTCTTTAGACTAAATCAATTTCGGATGGCCTAACAACATTCGATCTTAATTTCATTCGCGCCGGTTTCTTCAATTCAAAATCTCCGGTTGCACTCGTCGACGCAAGCGGAGTAATATTCGGTTCACTACTATCCGTCGACTCCGTATCATACGTAGTTCCAATCGGTTTCACCCCAAACTGTCGTAACGATCGCGTCAACGTCTTGTTACTATAAAACATATCAAAGAATTTGATCGCCAAGTAGTCCAGGTAGTACAGCGTATACGCGATATTAAACGCTAAATTTCGGGCGTTGAGGTATGTACATCGTTTGGCCGTAACTATACAGTCTTCGTTTAGGATTACAAATATCGCGGAGAGTATCGCGAGGAGTGTGCTGACAGACATACGTAATTCGGTCGCTTTTACGAGAGTTAATAGAAATTTGCTGCGGCCTAATTTTAACGTCTACAAAAATAAGTCCAAGGTTAAGAAAAAATGGGAAGGCGGTACATCAGATGTCTGCGATTTTTACCTTTGAGCCCAAGTATATAATCACTAAACAATTCAAAAAATCACTCCAAGCTGCTAATAGAATCATGATAGCATCAAGACTATTAATAGAAAGAGACAACGTTAACTACGCTTTCAAACACTTTGCGCTCTTTAAAACTCACTAATTAAAAATCTGATAAAACGTGGTATAATTCGGCGCCGTAAACGGATAAATCATTCTATAAAATATCATCCCAATCTTTCCCAACAACAACGGGATAAACCCAATATACGCCAAATACGTAAACATCTTCTTATCATACGCAGCAATCGTTAACGCTTTTTGAAACGGGTAACTGTCCAGTAGTAATTCGCCAGCGTACCAGAATATGGTCGGCAGAGAGTACGTCCATTTCCATGCGACAGGTGCGCGAGGGTCGTCGGGGTATGTTTCATTTTGCAGAATGTATATGGTTATCCCGAATATCACTCCTCCCATGCTTCGTAATGCCCAATGTAATTGTAATGATGATGGGATTTTCTTGTTCCAACTGAATCCATCGATATAGAATACGAGGAATGTTAAAGCGTCGAAATTCACCATTCCACCTCTGATTAAAGCAAATAAAAAACATGTAAAAGCGGAGAAATATCTGACTAACCTGTCGAATAGCACATGATATGTCAGATCGAAGAAGGAGTAGGGAGGAGAACTTCCGTTTGAAATGGACATTTGAATTGAAAAATTCTTCGAACACCAGTGTCTGCCGTCACACGTACAATATGCACGCAGGAAAATAGGAGAATTTTGAAAAACAGGCAAAACTTCAGAATAACACTGTATAATATATTAATAACAATTTAATTTCAAAAATAACAAACACAAAATTAAAAAAATAAAGGAAGACACTAAAGCGACATCATCACACTATAATCCATCGGACTCCTTCCGAAATCAGGACTTTTCCCAAAATCAAGTTCCATCCGTTTATCAAAATCTTCATCCGAATCATCATCCCCAAAATCCTTTTTGATCCGGAATGCAAACCGTCCCGAAACGTTGCTGCTGTCTCGGCTATCTATGCTGCGAGGTATACTTCCGAAAACGTATTGACCGCTTTTGGTGCTGGTTGTGGAGTCTCGGGTTGATGCCGCGGAACTGAGACTTCCAACTTGCGCAGAGAAATTGTCGTCCCCATACTGCATCGTGAAGCTGCCAACTACATCTTCGACGTCGTTCTCGTCATCTCCACCGTCCCATTCCTGGTATATCCGCTCAATAAAAACGATAGAACGCTTGGAAAGTGTCATTGGATCGAACGGGAAGAAAGTGTCTAGAGGCTCGATCATGGTAAACTCGTTGCTGCTGGTGATTTTGGTGTTCGTATCAGTAACCTTTCCGGGCGTGTAGCGATTTTCTGATTCCATTAACGAGTAAACATAATCTATCTCCAGCTTATGCATCAATTCCGCAAACTCACTCACAATTCCTTCCGCACACACCTACATCATTAAAAAATTGAGAAACATATTGATAAATCAAGATAAAATTGTTTACCTTCAAGGGAGCGAATCTGGAAGTGATAATTCGTTGGAAACCGTTCATTTCACTCGGAAGTTTACTGTAGTTATACCGCGCTCGATTGAATTGATCGTCTTCCTCCTGTACGAGCTCCTTCCACCGGAAACAGAAAATATACATCATCGACTGAACAACATTGTAAAACACTTTAAAATGTTGTAAATCACCGGAGGTAAGTCGCTGCAGAGCATCCTCGTTATCGTTCACATAGGCCAACGCCCATCCATTCAAATATCTCAAACACTGTCGAACGACGGAAGTCCCAAGAAATTTACCTCTCGCAGCAAAACTTCCGATGTAGGCTGCCGCAGATACACGAATAAGCGGTGGTGTTTGGCCGTCAAACAACAGCGAGACAAGAAGAGCCATGAACTGTTCCGCAAATCGTGAATCGAATGAGCAAAAATAAAACCAAATGAATTGAGTATATCGTGATCGGTGCGTTTGTAAAACCGATTTTTGGAATATCGTCAAAAGACTGGTAAATAAATCCTCTACAACCTCGCGTTCTTTCTGTGTTTTCGATTGATACAATTTACCGAATTCGGTTAAATAATTCAGCACGATCTGCATCATTGCGTCGATTTTATCAATCATGCCTCTCACATCGATAGCTGTAACCGGGAGGTCGTCAGATCCTTCATCAGACGACGCGTATCCGCTCTCACTTATCAAATCCGCTCCATCTTCGTCTAACCGAAACAGTACTCCAGCTTCTGTATTAACAACGACTTCTTTACCCTCGAGATCAAGCTTTTCAACTTCTTCAAAAACCTCTTCGTCCAAGTCTTCGATTTCTCCCTGAATATCAACCTAGACACAAATTTAATACAATTATAATAAGATTCACAAATATCAACGTACATCGATTTGAATCAAGCGCTCGATGACAAGAGCAAGGATGCTTTCTCTGTATACCGGGGCGTATTGGTCCAGTTGCAAAATATTCTTCAAATACCAAACTTGAACATAAATCGGTTCGGTTTTGTATGGGAAGTTGTCCTTCAGATTCTCCATCAAAAATTGGGGTCCAATAGGTATCAATCCCAAAACGCTTCTCAAGATTTGATGCGTTCGATCAAAGACGAGCATGATGTCTTCAAGTTTTTCACTCAACTGACCTAAAGTGAGAGGTCAGATTGAATTTTTGCAATTGATCGATTCGAAAGATTAATACCAGGAAGAAAGTGAGGAACTAGCATTTTCACTACAGGCTGAATATATACCGCATGAGCACTAACTAGATACTCAACAAATTGACGGAACGAGAGGAAGAATCGATTATCTTTCGAAGCCCAATTAACCTCCAGAATAGACATAACCAGGTCACTGTAGAATGGCTTTAAGTGTGAGACGATACTAGAAAAGCCTGATATCCAGCGTCGCAATAAATCCGTAGAAATATAACTCGGTTCCGTTTTGAAAGCGTATATAATTTTGTTGTATGTCGCAGTTTTGCCCTGATGTTAAAAAAAAAAAGACACATTAGAAAGAGATTAACTGCTATAAAGCCATCGCTTACTTCAGCTTTCTGTTTCAGCATGTTGGTGAACAGACGTCCCATTTCCGAATCAGAGGCCGAAGTGATCAAATCGTATAAGTTTGGTTTTTCGATCAATTGAGGAGCAGGCGATTGAGGAGTCGTCGGTGGAGTGCCAGGAGGTGAGTATTCCTTATCTGAAGTCGAAACGACGGCCGCATCGGATTCGTCAGGCATGTTTAACTTTGGTAGACGCTTTTGTTGATTTTCCATTTGTAAGTGCGATCGAGTAATAAAATTCGTGGCTTTATTCTTCAAAACCGATACCATTCTTTAAAGTGATTGTGATATAAAAAAATAATAAAAAATTTGAATAATTCTGATAAATAAATTCAGGTAATAATAAATCTGGGGATATTAAGTAATGGGGTTGGTGTAAATTAAATTTAAAATTCTCTCGTTAATCAACTTTTGAGCCAAGCTCACATTTCGTCGAGGAAAAGAAATTATATAAATGCCAATAGACGGCTAAGCCGAGTATAAATTAAATTAAATTATAGTTCTTTAATAATTCTTATAAAAAAGAAAACAGTTGAATTAGTTCACACGGAGATGTTTAGAATAGAAAAGTAATTACAATAGTCGGAGTAGAAAAAGGTCTATTTCCTATCCCCAATAATAATAATCTTCGAAATCGTTTCAATAATAACGTAACGCTTCGATAATGACAATTGTTTTCAAACTTGTAAAGGTTGCTGTCCCGCTTTTTGGAAAATGTTGAAGTAGTGTTTTCGACGGAAAGGGAGATTCTCATTCCTTTGTGAGGATTGAAATTGATGGGTATTTTTTTAAAAAAGCGCAGATGGAAAACACGGCAGCAAAAATAAAAAGAATTGCACAATCCGTGAAAGTTGGAACTTTTTTTTTTTTTAATTGCACTAGTTACACAAATTTCACAATTCTGGATCACGATCACCGAATTTAGATAATGTCGTTGTTAACTGCTCAAGAAACGTATGATCCTCTGCAGAAATGGAAAAAGAGATCAAAGTTTCGTAAAGGACTGGCTACTGATATCGTGTTCGGCGACGTCTCGAGATTCTCAAAAGATTCGCAATTTGCAACCACCATGAAGCAGCATTATCCGGAAATATTGCAAAATAAGACTGTTGATTGTGATCATACCCCAGATTATATCTTGGACAACCACGGTATCCCCTCTTTGAATGAGATCAAATCAACAATTCCAGCAGGAAGACCGGATGGTGGGGACCCATATAAATCTCGATTTGAGCAGCACATTGTATTTGGAGATCAAAACAGACGTAAATTTATTGATCCTCGAAAAGAGATTCAACTGAATGAAACCGCAACAACATTAATCGAAAATTTCCCCGCTAAAATACACCAAACTACTCAAAACAAAGAATCCATTCACACGAGTAAAAAAAAAGGTACTTACACAACCATGAAAGGAGTGCACGTAGGTGTGGAGACCAAAGCCGATCTTCCTGCAGACACAACGCATTTCAACTCGTTCGCAACTTCAAATCAGGAGGCGTACACTCCCCACTCTGCCGCCAGCATCGAGAATAATAAAAATCTTCTAGCAGCAGGTCGAGTCGCAATGGCAAAAATCAGAGTTGGAAAATTGAGCAACATCGCCCACGGAGATACAGACAAAGAGAGAACGATTTCCACTGTCGCAATGTCGTCTTGGAAGCCTCTACCGCTACAAAGAAACGAAATCAAAATAAACGATGGAAGAAAATCACATATTGTTATGGGTGATAGAAATAATGGGTTAGCAGAAAATATTTACACTACGTCTAGCTTGAATTCATTACCGCCGCTTCAGCGACTTTCTCGTAAAGAAAAAAGAACTCCAAATACGCCAATGACAATAATCCAAATGCTTGAAGAGAAATTGGACCGCGTTTCCATGCCACAGCAGAAAAAACTGGCTTACCTTCGAAGTAAAAGTAGTATCGTGTTTGGCGAAGAGGAAAGAGCTCCCAATTACCTACAAGAGAAAGTTTCCGAAACCGCAAATCTTGAGAATGGTGAGGAATTCAAAATCACAAAGGGAACTTCTTACGGAATGTCAGTTGCGCTCAAACCCGACCAGAGATTGAGGGGAATCGAACCGGAAACTTGCCAAAAGTCACACTACTTCCATCCCAAAGAGAGAGAACTCCCTGATAATCTCCTGCCGGCTGGAAGTCAACAAGATGGCTCGATAAATTACAGAAAAAGTCATAGAAACGTATCTTCTATTTTAATGCCAAACGGCACACCGACAAACTTTGTCACTACCGCCGAAGCATCCTTTCTTCCGCCTCCTCCGCAAGAAAAGATACAGATTCCTCGCGCTGGAGCTCTAATAACAAAATCAACCTTCTCCATTGGCGACCCGCAATACGAGACAGAGACAAGCATAATTTCCACCGAATCAAACCTGTGCGCTATGAAATCAATTGCTCAATCCGACTTTATTCCTCATAATGTAAATGCAGTTAGCAACATACGCACGGCAGGTCTGGAATACAGCCCTCATGATAACAAGCAACTTATTGGCGATGATTCGGCACACCAAATGTGTCAGAATCGTACAACTCATCAGGACCATTTTGTTTCCACAGGAGTTCATCCCAGAGTTTCGGCAATTGCACCTCTTTTGGCCTCAAAAGACGTAATGTTTCCAAGATTCAATAACGGCTTAGGACCAACCATAAAATCACACATTTCGAAAGAAAATGTATCTGGTGAAGGCGAACCTGTTGACGCAAATGAATTCTACCAAACAACGCACGAAAAGTGGTTCTGTAAACGGGATGGAATATATAATATTAATCTGGATCGTTCATCAGAACTTGCTGCGAAGAAAAGAGAACAAAATCGAATGGTTTTTGGAGACCCTCACTTCTTTAATATGAAACAAAAAATATCGAACTGATCATCAATTCCATGAATTTGATGAACAAGAACTCACACAAAAAACACTATAAATAAAAAATTAAAATAGATCTTTATTTATCACAGCATAAACGCATTTCGTTAAAAAAAAATATAAATAACAAAATTCAAGTTAAAAAAAAGTGTCTTTTTTTCAAGTTCTCCGTTCTAATCCAACAACAAACTTATCCTCAAACGGGAAGAAATATTTCACCGGTAAATTGCCTTGCGATTTTAAAACTTTCGCCAACTTTTGAAAAACCACAGCGGGAATTCCGATATCACCCAATAATACTTCAACACCGCTCATTCTCTCCAAACATGATAACCCAGTCTTTGGTAATGCAAAAGCTAGAACCCATCTCGGAATTATGTACAATGGTGTGACCGGTTGCCCTTTTTATCGAAAATAGTTTTTGATAAAATTGTGAATTACAAGCGGGTCAAACATACCAGTCAAAGGATGAATACCACTTGGTATATCTAAACTCAAAGTTGACGCACGATTGTTTGCGACCCAATTGATTAGATCATTCACAGTATTTTTATCTGAGCTTGATAAATCCGTAAAGTTCTGTGAATATCCTAATATTGAGTCAATGATAAGGTCAACCGGTTGCGATACGTGATACGGTAATTCTATTATTTTTTAAAATTAATATAAAACAATATTGAAATATGATCTTAATTACCAGATAAGTTCTTTATAATTTTACCACCGGCAGGTAATAGAATCTTTTGCTGATAAGCAACAGTCTGTGTGAATATTTCGGTAAGAACTCTCTTACATATCTAGAATTACAGCAATACATACATTTACCAACTCCGCCTCTTTTCCCACGACAAATGCAATTACATGACATTGATGATTTGCCAAATGTCTCGCTGCTCCAAGCCCGTAAGCTCCAGTCTTATTGTTTCCGGCTAAAACAACCACTAGTGGAGCCGAATTGTGATTTCCGGGCCGTATTCTTCGCCCTCCACCTGCAGAATACTGATTAGCCTTAGCTGGAAACACCTTTATATTATCTTGGTTTACCCAAAGTTTGTAATGCCATCATCGCAACACATCTCGCACCATTTTCAATCATTTGATCATCATTAGGACCCGTCTCAGAAGCTACAAAGACCAACGAACAAAAAAAATAAAGTTACCTATTTTGCAAGAAAGAAAAGTGAATTACCTGCAATTCGATCAATTTCAATCATCTCAGCAGGCGTAACAGACGGAACTTCAATCTCCTGAAAAGTAGTTCGAAACGTCGGCTTCGCAACCCCAGCAGATCCACTATAACCATTCTCCTTCATTAAACTCTCATCTCCATTCCCCACTGTCACAAACTCCGAAGCCTCACTATCCTCAACTTCAGCATCATTCCCCGTCTCATAATCCAAAACCATCTCCCGAATCCCAAGTTTCTGCTGAAGATATTGTTTCCCATTATTATTCGTCGACTGTTTTCGCACGCGGTTTTGGTTCACGAGTAACGTTTCGGGATCCTTGGTATCAGATTCCCGTACTTCTTCGAAGAATCTCTTTTTATCAAACATGTTTAGCGATGCTTGAAAGTCAAACTCCGAATCGCAGTCTTGAACGCTATCTGTCCAAGTATTATTGTCTGAATTCATGAACGAGTTTCGACCACTGGGTTTCTTTGTGTTTGACTGGAAAATAAATCAAGGGGTTTGTAAAATGAATATTAACAGCAAATAAACAATGAATGTACATTATTTCCGTCCTTTTTCTTTCTCTTCTCGAATTTCTTCACGCTTTTTTGTTTCTTCAAGAATCCGTTTCGTGATGATGAACGGGTTACGGGGATATTAACTTTCATCAAATCTTCCGAAGTATCGTCTTCTTCGTCCAAACTGATCTCATCTTCATATGGTTTATTAGGATTCGGAGAACTGAGGAAGTTCGTGGGTGGGGTCGGTTTTTGATCGGATTTTCTAAACATACACGATAAATATATGTAAAAAAATATGCTTGATACTAAAGTTCATACGTTATAATTGCGATTGACTCATTCACATGAGCTTGCGTTGGCGTATTTGGCACCGAATTTGAGTTTGCGGAATTCTAAACCCAATCAATAAAAAAACCATTTAAAAAAACAAAACACATCAATCTCCACACTGACCTTACTAATCGAAATCTGCGCAACAGCAGGATCATAGAATCCTGGATTAATCATCCCCTCACCAATCTGACTCGATCCCAAAAATGGTTGATTCAAATGTACTCCACTATTTTGCGGTGGTAGCTTTAATACTCCAAACAAATGCTGTTGTAACGCCATAGCAGCCGGATTCACAGCCTGAACAGGTGGGATTGTAATCGGATTCGGAACGTGAGATATTTGAGGTGGTGGAGAAGGATACTGAAAAGGAACTTGCTGATGCGGTGAAAGTGCTGGATTGGGAAACCCATATGGAGTAAACGGTGGTAATTGTGGATTTGTTGGTAATGAATGGTTTGATAAATGTTGTGGAGGTTGGGGTTGGTTTTGTTTTCGAATAATTTTCAAATCTTCAATTGTGTCGGCTTTGACCTGTATTCGCAACAAAACGCAATCAACTTATTAGTGAATAAAATAGTACAATATATTGCAAGTTTCTTTTTGAAAAGAAACTTTTCATACCAACACAGTATTCTCAACAGCAATTCCATTCTGAAACTGAACTTGAGAACAAAAGAAATATTTGTACATTTTTTACGAATGAATATAAAGTATCTTTTGAAGAAATTATTTCCAAGATCCAATACCGGTTTGTAAATATAAGGAATGAGATTTTGGGTCAACTTTCGAGACTTTTCCTTCAACGACTTCCCCGGACTTTAAATATACGTTTACGTCAAGACCAACGAATGATCCGGCCATATTAAAGCTTATTTACAAATGTCGAGAAATAACTTATTTCGATGTTTTTGTTTTTCCTTGTCCAACAACACTGTCAACTCAGTTTATGCTGGACCGTATCAGATGACCTGGCTATATATTTTGAAAGGTGCTTATCACCAATCCCGGTCTGTCGGCTCGCATGTATTAATATTCCAAGAAAACTTTACCAAAATAAAAAAAGGAAGAAAAATATTATCAAATACTTGGGTTAATAAGGTTCAATATAATAATGAAAAACTGTTCGCAAAACTAGTAAAAGGAAGAAAATAAAAAAAGACAACAAAAAATCTCTTACGACTCAACGCATTTCGGTTAATGTCCCATCGATTTCATTCATAGACACTTGACCGACAATATCACGAACAACTCCTGTAATTTCTTCGAGTTCTTCGATAACAGCCTATATTCCAAGAAAAAGAAATTAGAATGTGTTTCCAAAAGAAAAACCCAACGCTTCATATACCTGCAAGGCACTTCCATAAGCGAAAAAGTAAATATAATCATTTTTCTGTCGTCGCAATTTCCCCAACTGTTGCGTACTCGGTTTTCGGACCCTTTTCCTAAACGTCAGTTTCCTCTTTATATAATTTGTCAAATTCTCTTTCCGCTCATCGTCGTCTTCAGAATCCGTTACGTACACTGGTTTCTTTATAGTCTCGGCAACACGTGGATTCGGATTCTTAGCAATTTGAGTATTTATCGCTGGCACTTTCTTGCTATTCGATCCAACACCGCTATTCGCCCGAATTGGCGGGGGAAGCGGACGTGGGTTGGGATTCACTGGTTTCATCGGTATCGTTTCAGGATTTTGTCGGACTGGGTTATGCGACTTTTTATTTTTTTCATCTTCAATTTCCGAGTCCTCTGTTTCGGATCCGCTGTTACTGTCGCTACCGCTACTGTATTGGAACAGGAACCACCGTTTCTTTTTGTTTCTTCGGGTCGAGTCCGAATCACTGCTATCTGAACTTGAATCAGATGTGGATGAGTCGGAATCAGAATCGGAGTCTGTGGACGAGTCAGAGGATTCTTCAAGAGGTTCCTTTCGTAACTTGGACTTTTTTAGTTTGGGAGTTGGTAATACTTGTAAGGTTGTGTCCATGGGTGTGAGGGGGCTCATTAACTCAGTTTCCACGTTTTGCGAGAGTAAGAATGGAAGTTGTCGAATCTAAATATTGCATATTTCGTACATAATTTAAATCTTTGATCAAAATAAGAATCATTCTCCTACCTCATTTAGCAATCTTATACGGACAGAGGTGACCGCCGGCAACACAGGAGGTAACGGTGTTTTTGAGGACAATGATGCAGCGAGAATGTGAATCTGAAGTATAACCGCAGCAAACTAGACAAGATACAAAGCATTACCACAATTATTTCAAAATAAATCAAAAAATTAACCACAAAAAATCTTACCATATCTTTTCTATACTTATTCGTGGGTATAATCGCTTCTCTAATGACCTGTGAGCTCCATACAGTATACTTGCGTTTGCGTCCTCTCCGTCCTCTCCTCCCTGCTCCTTCCCACTCTTCATAATCGCCTTCATCCATTCCTAAAATACACGCCAAAGATCCCATCCTCTCCAACAATTCCACCAAACACTCTACAGCCTCGACATATTTCTCCTTTTGGAATTTCTTCGAAACTCGAAACTCGTTTTCCGTTTGTGCAATCAACTCTTGACACGACGCTAAAGACGTGGCGATTTTGGCGTACAGTTTCTTGTATCGGATTTTAGAATGCAGTTGTGGGTTTCCGGTTGTGGTAGTTGCTGTAGTTGCGGTTGTGGCCGTTGTCGCTGCGGTTGCTGTTGTCAAGGCACCGCTGGATTTTGCTGTTTTCATTGTCCCCGGCAACGGCGGTGGATTTCCAGCATTTTTTGGAATCGCTCCTTCTTCTTCCTCACCACCTTCGAAAAATACAATTACGAGTTTTCCAAACAATACTGCAAAATCTCGTAAGAGAACACTTAATCCCAATCGTAATTCCTTTCGTGCCACGAAAGGCCATACGTATGCCGTTACCAAGATCGCAAACACTACCCCAATTAAGACTGCAAGCGTTGTGTTCAGCGTTAACGAGATTACTGTGGTTGTCGTTTGCGGTGGGATGGACGTCAACGCGGTGATCTATTGTTTGAATTATATTAACAACTTGAGTGAATGTCATTAAAAGTAATCAAGTCTTACCGCGATCAAACCAAACGTCAGTAAACTTGTAATCCCAAGTCTGGTGTAAACAGGCGACGAAAAAAGGATATACCACCAAGGGAACGACCAAGCGACTAGGAAACCGATCCCGACATATGGATTTCCGGGTGCAACTACCCACGTTAAGAAAGCCCATAACGCACCAGCGATTGTGCCGAATATTCGAAAGAATCCCATACCAAGCGAACCTCCGACAGTTGGCGATAAAACGACAATCAACTAATAAGATCAATTAATTTTTTTCCTATACGCATGTTTGGAAATAGATTCTTACTGTAATGATTGCAGAGTCCACTTTGAAATCAGCGAGTCTTTGAATAATAACCGTGAGACTTATAGCAAGAGATTATTTGATGACTTTTAACTTACGTTACAGGGAAAAAAAATGATGGCAAAAGCAGAAGAATTGTTGCTACACCGACTTTAATTCCAAATCGAACCTCTGCACAAAAAAAAATACATTATTCGCGCTTCGACTGACAATGAAACATTAATCCATACCATGGAATTTCAAAACTTGTAAAAACTCCGCGGCATATTTCCGTCCTTTTGAAAATCCCGCGGTTTCAGGGTCAACGACGGTATCTGAAAATCAAAACATTACTATCGAATCCTTTCGAAAATACAAAAAAGATTTTGAAAAAACCTTCACTCTTTGGCATGTATCCAAACCAATCATCACTCCCTTTCAACCACCTCTCAAACGAAATCTCGGGTGCCCACCAATGCTTCACCAACCCAACTTCTTTACCAACCAACCCACTAATCTTCAACTTTTCATTCCCAAGCCCGTACATTTTCCGATACCGAACTGCCACCATCTTTTCAATCTTCCCTCCCAAATCATGCAACTCCTTGGCAATCTCACGAATCGATAAGATAAAGAAAAACGCTAGATGGTATTCTTCCTTGTATGGCGAGTTTGGATTGTTGTTGGCGACTGCTGTGTTTGTGGTGGCTGTAGTTTTTGTTCGGTCGAGTGGTGGGACTGGTGGAATGGTGTCGTTGGAGTTGGTTGGGAAAGGATATGGCGGGTGTAAGTTTTGTGGAGTTATGTAGTACGATGCAATGTCCACTTCATCATCAGGATAGTCGGGGTAAGCGGAATACGGAGTAGTTGGAACTTTGAATGCAAAGTTCTTCATCCTAAACGAGCAAACAAAAAAGAAATTAATCTGACGGTTACATAATTTTGGCTTATTATATACCATTCATATTGCTGATAATCAAATTGCTGAATGGCAGTCTCCAAGTACTCTGTAAAGAAATCACTCTTTACATCCAACATTCTCGATTTTATCAAAGAAAACCTTCGATTCGCAGGAGTTGATGACCTAGACGTAATGCTCTTCCTCGACATTGACCCATAACCAGGAGTTGGAGGGGCATTTGGCGTCGGTGCTCGGGGATACGGAGTCGGAGCTCTTGCCCCACCCTCATTCTTTCCCGATATCAGGTCCGTTAAACGTTGAAATCCAACCGAACAACAATTCATAAGTTCATAAATAGAATCACCAGGTTTTCCAACCACAAATTCCAACAATATATTCTCTTCGTGGTATGTTCGATCGTTCAAAACTTCTTCAATCAACTCTTCGTTCATAAACTTTCTCTCGTTCGCCACGCAAATTTCCATCGCACCAAGGTGATTTGAGATTTTCATTAAAGAGTTGTATATGGTTTGGATTTCGGAGGGTGAAAACTCCGAGTAAGAGAATTCTCGCTTGGTTTCGAGTATGGCGGTGTTGAGTGATTTTAACGAATTTCGAAGAGACTTATGAGCGCCCTTAAGTGTTGCTAAAGGAGTGGGAGTTTTAATTGGCGACGCTAAGGGAACGGTTGATGAGGATGATGGATTCATTGGCGATGGTCGTAGGGTGAATTCAAGTGTGAGGGTTTGCAGAATTTGTCGAGTTTGAGCTAAAGACTTTCCCATAGATCTTTAAAGAAATGATAACAAAGATAAAATCATATTTGAACGGGAAGTGATGCGGAATACGTACATGTCCAATGTTTTACTCGCCGTTCTAGGGAAAACGAGAAAATTAACCACCGTATTAACAACCAGTCCAGCAAATATAGGTACAAATACATCATAAATATTCCTAGAGAAGCGCGTGGACATTAAAAAACAAGTCTTAAAATCAATTTAAAAACAATTACCAAAGTCTACTCCAGTTTTTACCGGTTGGTTGTTTCTCCAAGCTTAAAATTATACTTAATACAACCATGAGAAACTCTAGATTCAACCGTTTCCACTTCAATCTCCATATTGAACCAAAAACAACTCCAATGAAAAGTGCCAGAAATTGAAAAATGGTCGCCAGATACCACGTAGGATTCGTATACGTATTAATCAGGATGGATAGAGAATGTGTAACAGAACAGTAGATGGCAGACAGTAATAAGAGGATGGTTGTGGTGAAGAACTGGTCCGTCATTGAGCCGATTGTTTTGTTGGGCGGGGTGAGCAGCGACGAGATGATGATGAATACGGGGAAGTTTCCAAAGTATCTGCCGGGCGGAATAGTCACGAGCGCATAGGACAGCGCAAATCCCAGCGTCGACTTGGTCGCATTGATAACTGAGGCACTCACAGACATGCCGCAAGAGCCTTTTTGCTTTTCCAAAGAATGTTCAATTACAATCACGACATTGTTAGTATAATAAATTTTCTATTTATTACGTTATTTATTTTTTAAGATCTTCAACATTTTGTCTCAGCTTTTATTAGGACTTGAGACATTCACAGTAAAGTGCGAATCGAATTGATCTATCGTGTTAATCGTTAACTAGTAACCCCTACTAATTGTCTTCCACCTGCCTCATTCACGTCGCCCTAGATTATTCGTAAGGTCAGTTGTTGCTCGAGATCGCATTGTTATTGTTCACTGAAGAATATCCTGGACCTCACCATCGGGAGATGTTATAGACACATACTTCCCAGTCATCGGTTCCATGTGGAACTCCAGCGGCAAAAATCTAGCCAAGTCGCCCTCTCTCGATCATCAAATCGCAGCTCGCTCTGCTGAATTCAATTGCGAAGTTGTGTTGTGTCGAGGGCGGATCGAAGTTGAATGGGTTGAGAGGAAGGGAAACCGACCGAGACAAGCCCAGGAAGAGCAGGTAAGAGGAGGTATGAGCTAGATGTGTGAAATATCCCCAAGCAAAGAAGAGTTTTGGGAAAATTTTTCATTTTTTAGTTTAACTTGGTTCAGAAACCTGATAATAGGATCCAAAATGACAATGAATCCTTGAAAAAGATCTCAAGAATGGGAAATCTGTGAAGGAAATTGATTCTTTTATACTTTCGTCTATTGGATGGTGGTGTTTTCAGTTTTTTTCTTGATAAAAATTAGAAATTCAAAAATTTATCGCTCAAATAACAGTGAACTCCACAAACGAGTGAAAAAGAGAAAGAGTACATAGAATGGATAAATTTTGGGACCGGAACATTGATCAGAGCCAAAAAATAATCACAAAGACTTCGCGAGGAATCAGCTTTGAACCACTTGTGAACGACGGACATTAATTTTCTAGTTGGAATTATAGCACTAAAGTATTTTAAACTCAGTTTCGATACTAAGAGCATTATAATTTTATTTCATGGTAAAATAAAAGAAATTGCTTTATTAAACTCCACTAATGAATAAATGTCCAAAATAAACGATTAAAAAAAACAACAAACATCAATTTGATCATCCCTCAACAACCATGAACACCACAACCACCAGCAGTATTCGAAGCCCATATCGGATTCTGATTAATATCATAAAGCACGACATTCGCATCATCTTGAATACAAAACCAATTCGACTCTCGACCAGCAGTTCCCGTCGACCACTTTGCTCTAGAATTCTCATACAGCACAACATTTCCGTCTGCTTGGAACGTCAAGTACGCCGATTCCTGCCAACCAACAATAGGTTGGAATGTGTTCGTCGACCACATCGCGTCCCATCCGTGTTCGGGGCTGCGTGCGTATTGGTGGTATAAAACAAAGTTGTTGTCGCCTTGCATGAAGACGAGATTGTTGAATGATGGTGCCGCCAATGCAGAGCAATAGTTTATCGTCCATCCTTTGTAGATACAATGAGCATTATTTCCGTTTATGTATCCCTTTCCACCGTCGATGTAATTCCTGATAGGGAGATTCTCAAACCCTGTTCCACCACTGCAAGTAGCTCTCTTTGTAAGTTGGGATTTTGGTTGTACCAAGTGAAAAGGAGGAAGGCGGTGCGCTGTATCGTTTTTTCCTTCAGTGGATCCGTCGAGGGTGTTGTTTGCTGCCGCAAGTGGTCTTGCAAATACTGTACAAAGAGTAGTGACGACGAGTATCAATTTAAGGTTATGCATTTTCTTTCTTTTCTGGCGATCGTGTACGGTAGACTATTGGATTTTAATACAAAGAGACTTTGAAATTTTTTTGATTTTGCTTTTTGAGGGCATTTTTCAGAATATTTATAAGCGATCTGCCAACGAGCATGATGCCGCCTTACCTTCAGTTTCCATGCCAAATAATTCGTGGTGTTAGCCTAATTCGCCAAAATTTGGCGGTACATTGGGCACATGTTCGATGAGCTGGATGGAGTTGGAAGAACAGTATCTGCTTGCAAAGTGCCTTCGAGCTGAAGACAGGGAATATGTCGCAAAGTGATTACGGTTGGGGTGGGACGGATGGCGTACTTCTTCATTGGCTGCTCAAATAAGACATTCGATCGAGATCGCGCCTCATTAACTTTTATTTCTTCTTCTAAATTTGAACGAATATTAACTGAAGTTTGGGAGAATAAACCTTGTATGATAACAGTGCCTTCGCTCATAGCGCGGACAGAAAAAACAAACCAGGTAATTTTAGATTATTCGCTCTGCTCTATTCAATGAAGTTGTATGATGAAATCGCTGCTCAACGTAAAAGCATTCAATTTATTTGACTACCCAACTTGAAAGTACATTTTGAATTCATCTGGGAATCACGTAAGACTCAATTTTCGAATAAATTCCAATAGTCTTAACAGTTTCGTAACTCATATTACACCCCAACAGTCTTCACGTTCGTCGTATACGATTCAGGCTTGAATTATCGGTGTCATTATAGTGTGAAAAACTCGGACTCCTGCAAAGTATTCAACTTAATCCAAAGTCAATCAAAACTCACACGCAATGGAATAAAAGAGCTTTCGGTTTAATCGCGCAATTTCAAATTAACAAGAAAAAACGAAAGTTTTTGTTGAATTGAATTTCAATTTTGAAAAAAAAGTTCAAATGGCAACCTGTGCAGTTTGCGGAAACGAGGCGCCGTTCAAATGCCCGCAATGCGACACACTTTACTGTTCTTCCGCATGCCAGCAGGCTGACTGGAACTCGCATCGCTTGGTCCATTCGCCCGCCGTCCACTCCGACGTTGAACTCTCGCAAATGAACAACGGCCAAGCTCACGCTCCCCCTGACGCCGAAGACTTGAAATTCTATCTCGAACAGCTATACAAAATAACAATCCCCGTACTATACTGCATCTTCCTTTCGATATTCTGGGTAAAAGCTACAATCGACCCCGTATTATACTTTGACTCCAACCTTCCGAAATTCAATTACTTCACTGAAGCGGCGGGAATATCAACCGGCTCCGCATCCGACTCTCTCGTACTCGCACTAATTATCCTCGCACAAGTGATTGTTGCAACCATTATAATCCTATTACTGTTCAAATACAATTGTTTCGGAGTTTTATACGCAATTTTCTCGATTATCGTGTTGATGCTGTTGGGTTTCTTTGGGTATACGTTAGCAGTTACGCTTTTGAAACGGTATAATGTTGCAATGGATTATGTTACGTTGGTGTTTTTGTTGTGGAATTTTGCGGTTGTTGGGTTGATTTCGATATTTTATAAAAGCCCGTTGACGGTGCAGCAGGTTTATTTGGTGTTTATGAGTAGTTTGATGGCGTATTCTTTATGTAGTCAGTTACCCGCTTTGGCTACTTGGATTTTGTTGGGATTGTTGGCTGTTTGGGATTTGATTGCTGTTCTGTGTCCGTTTGGGCCACTGAAGCTGTTATTGGAAAGTTCGAAAGAACAAGAGAAGGAAATTCCCGCGTTGTTATACACGGTAATGATCTGGATGATGGCCAGTTTTGATGAGCAACGTGGAGGTGAAAAGCATTTCATATTATTCTATGCTTCAATTTATCTTCTTTTTTTGCTTGTAGACGAGACGAAAAAGAAAGCACCAGAATCTATCGCTACCCGAGATAGCGTAATTGATGGCGAAGAAGCAGAACTTACAGCTCAAGAAATAAATCTTTCGACAAACAGCGACTACAAACTCCCTCCATCAACCTCCACCCAACCCATCATCCCACCACCACATTCCGTAACCACACCACCACCATCAGAACCCGAAGAAGAAGAAGAACGAAGCGGAATGAAACTCGGTCTCGGAGACTTTGTTTTCTACTCTGTCCTAATCTCCAAAGCCGCATTTTTCGACTGGATCACAACAATATCATGTACAGTTGGTGTAATGACGGGTCTAAATATGACGATTTTCTTATTAGTACAGTATCAAAAAGCGTTACCGGCACTGCCGATATCGATTGCGTTTGGGTTGATATTTTATTTTGGAATGGGAGTTTTGGTTGTGCCGATGACTTTACAGATGATGAATTTTCCGCAGCGAGTTTCGGAGTATGGGTTGTGGGTCGGGAAGAGCGGAGGAGCTGGGATTATTCACGTTTAACACATAGAATGGTTTGTGATTTTGAAAGTTTTTAGATTTTATTGAATAGATTACCATGTCATCTTGTAACTGCAAAGAAACAAATTTATCCTTGATAATACTTTAATAATTCGCAGAAGAGGTTTGTTGATACAAAGTCCTAAACCAATTTTATTTTTTTCTTGCTTTCCGATAAGGTACATAATTTATTAGAAAAAACTGCGAAATACCAAGAAAATATTTGCTTTAAAAAAGTTCTAAACAAAAGCGATAGTAAAGTTTCTCATAGACGAGTGTATAAAAATTATGCTTTAACATAACTGACTTCGAAACAGCACGGGAAATGAAATCCTACGATATACAAAAATACAAAAAAAATAAATAAATCAGCATAATAGACAGCAAAAATCTAAAATTTTCTATACCTATCCCAAGATCGACCATGGTAGACATTGGATTCAAATGCACGTTGTATAACTTAAATCCTTGTCCCTGTAATCTATCTAAAATCGACACCCACTTATTCATAATCTCCAACTGACGATGAGGTTGGAAGTACAACGGATCCTCCTTCTGTGGCCAAAAATGTACCTCCATCACCAACTGATCAACATTACTCAACGACCCCGCTTCCAACCACTGTTCCAACACCTCCCATTCATTATACTCCGTGTCCATCTTGACTAACGGCATGTTTATGGATTTATACATCTTTTTCATTTCGTCCATGGTTCTAACCGTCCAATTTACACCGGCCAATCCCATGGAGAATTTATCTCCTCCCGTGAAACTGTCGTCGTTTTTGGCTCCGATTCCGATTGGGTGGAAGAATGATTTCGGGCTACGTTGTGTTTCCTCCATTGCCATGGTCGGATCGAAACTATGGACCTAAAACAAATACGTTTAAATACATTCAGTTCAACTGAAACATTAAATACATACTGTGCATCCAGTCGCTTGTATAATCGCATCATCAAAAGTAAAGTCGTTATTAATTCCAAAAGAGTAAATCTGAGGGTAAAAGAATTGATCATGCATCTGAGTTCTTAAAAGAATTTGTAACTTACTTGGCAATCTTCAGGTAATTTCGTTAATTTATCGAAACACACTTGCCACACACCTTCCGCCCCAGGAACTCCACCAACCGGTCGATTATCAATACAGTTATATTGTATGTCTTGAATTAAAGAAAACATTCTAGCACAGACGGAATTAAAAGAAATTTAACCAAACAAACTGAACATATTATTTTCTCAACACTTACTTTGAAAAAGTAGACCCGTGAGTAGTTTTCACAGGTGGATGGCTAATCGAGTTTGAAACTCTAGAACTGCTCTCGATTGCTTTCTCTTTCGCGGTTAAATCTTTCAAGTCGATGGTGAGAAGAATGACGATGATTAATATGGGTAGTATTAATACTACAGGGTTCCTAAAGAATGCCGACGGATTTTGGAATATCGAAACCATCGTGAATTAAACGGAAATTTGTTTGGCTTGGAATTTGTGGGCCTTTTGCGTTGACAGCCCACCAAAAGATGAATATATCCACCAATAAGATTATTTTTGGTAATTTGATTGAGGTAAACATCGTTGTTTATATTTCAAAATATCCACAAATCGTGACTCTATGTAAACAGCGTAAATTCAAATAGATATACTCGGAGGAAATAGTGAAATAAAAAATTATAAAGATTTCTAAAATAAATCAAATAAGGTTCTATCCGAACAATGTCTCTTCAGCTTTGCTCTCAAGCTTTGATATAGCTCACTTCGAAGCAACAGGGGAAATTGAATCCTGAAAAAATATGCCAAGAAACAAAATAAATCACCCAAGTACAATCTTGCAAGCAATAATACATAATCTTACCTAAACCAAGATCCACCATAGTGGATTGCGGGTTCGTATGAACGTAATATAATTTAAACCCTTGTTCCGCCAACTTCTCCAGAATCGATGACCACTTATTCATAATCCCAATACGACGGTGAGGTTGCATATGCATCAATGGATCCTCTTTCTGCGGCCAGAAATGTACTTCCATCAACAACTGCTCAACAACATCCAAAGATCCAGCATCCAACCATTGTTCCAAGACTTCCCACTCGTTGTATTCAGTATCAATCTTCAGCACTGGGATGCTTTTCGTGTTGTACATTTTCTTCATTGAATCTAACGTTCGGACTGTCCAGTTTACTCCTTGGACACCAATCGAGAACTTGTCTCCTCCAGTAAAATTGTCGTCGTCTTTTGCTCCGATCGCGATTGGATGGAAGAAAGACTTTGAATTACGTTCAGTTTCTTGCATCGTCATCGTAGGATCGAAACTGTGAACCTATTCTTCAAGTTATATCTGAGACAAATGCAAATTTTCAATAAAATCATACAGTGCATCCGGTAGCGACTTGAATTGCATCATCCCACGTAAAATCATTGTTAATTCCGAAAGAATAAACCTAACGTTAGAAGTTAAACGAATTGTGCCTAGAAACAAGAAATATTCTTTCAAACCTGGCAATTATCCGAAAGTCGAAACATTCGATCAAAGCAAACTTGCCAAACACCTTCTGCTCCTTGCGCACCACCAATTGGTCGGTTGTCGACACATTTATATCGAATATTTTCAATTTGTGAAAACATTCTAAAAATTCAATTTTCACATTTTAAAGTTCATTCGTTAGATTAGCAAAATCCAGCGTTTAAATATTTTCTAAAATACCTTATGAACGCAGAACCTTCAGTAGTGATAATTGAATCCTGGTAGAGTTGGTTGAATTTACTCTTCAGTCCTGCTCTCGACGGAAGTTCTTTCAAGTCGATAGTGAGTATAACGACGATAATGAGGACAGGCAGTAGTAAGACATAAGGAGACCGGAATATCGACGAGGGAAACATTGTAACTGTGACCATCGTTATTTTTTCCAAAAGATTGAAGTTACACGAACGTTCCTTGTTCTCGCTCCAGCAAATCATTATTTTTGGATGTTTCCGTTACGTGACCTGATATGTACTACTCGTAAACTGGGGGTGAATTTCGTGGGTAAAACACGAAAAAACTTTATTGTCAAGTTGGGGACTGACAAAAACGCGACAGGTATACGTAAACATGAACTTTCGAGATTTTTCATTTTTCCTGCATGATTTGGTTTCTCCTTGGAGAACAGCGCTTGACGTCAGAGATCAGCCAAGTTTGATAATCCACTTCTGAAGTCGAACTTCCTCCTTTCAGCTCCTCCTCTATATTCAACCTCACTTTTGTCGTTATTATCAGATTCATTCTCATCCTCACTCTCTTCTTGTTCAATCCCAGACACATAAAAATCGATTAGCAGCACCAAAGGCTGTGCTGTGCTGGATCCCACGATGAAACCGAGACAAAACCGAATTTTCATTTTCTCCGGTATTCTTTTAACCAACAACAAGCTCATTTTATTTAACGATTTTAAACATAATTCGCTAAAGTCATCTTTGGTGCTTTTCTGTTTATAAATCTACCCAGCATCCCAGTGATAACCTCGCCGCCAGCAGTTTCAGAAAAGTTTAACGACTATAAGGATGTCGAGCGGCATCCATTCTTTACTTATCCCACAACGGCTCTAGTTTCGAATTCCGAGGGCAGCGGAGCGAAATATGCATTCACTACACAGGTCGTTAATTATTGTTACCTGAATCACTTCTGAATCACTTATTTCCCTTTTATCGGTAAATTTAGGTCTTTTTTGATTTGGAACATGGAGGAGAAAAGGTGCACTGGTACAGCGTGAAAAATCAATTCCTTTCATGGTTTACTTTAAATTTTATGTTGAAGCTTGGTCGTGTGGTGTTTGGATTATATGGAAATGCTCTTCCAATTACGACAAAGAATTTCGCAGCTTTGGCGACGGGTGAGAAGGGGTTTGGGTACAAAGGGAGTAAATTTCACCGGTACACTGTCACTCTCCAATTCCTCGACTTTCTATATCAAACCTGTAACTGAAATTTATTAAATGCATATAATAGGATTATCGAGAAGTTTATGATTCAAGGTGGTGATTTTACTCGAGGCGACGGAACAGGTATGATCTGCATGATCAGTCAGTCAGTTTGGGGATTGAATAACTAATCATGGAATTTGCAGGTGGTAAATCGATATATGGAGATAGCTTTAAAGACGAAGGATTCCCATTTAATCATGGGGAAGCTGGTGCTTTGAGCATGGCTAATTCTGGTCCAGACACTAATGGATCTCAATTCTTTATCACAACTGTGCAAACTCCCTGGTAAATTCAACCTCATTAACCTTATTTGATTTTAATTCTGAAACCCATTTCAAGGCTGGATGGGAAACATACTGTATTTGGGCGTGTTGTTTCTGGAATGGATGTTGTGTTGAAGGCAGAAAAAGTGCCGGTCACTGGAAGTGCACCTTTAAAGGACGTGGTTATTGCTGATTGTGGAATATTACATTAGAGTTATGAATGCTAATATGTAATCGAAAATGTATTTAATTCAGTAGAGTTTTTCTTACAAAAATTTTGAAGAATGATGATGTTGGATGCGCAATGACGTGCCTAACTCATCTTCATCTCCCCTCCTATCTTTATTGATGTTATTCAACATCGCAATGGATTGGATTTTTGATTGTGTGATCTGATATGTAGTGCTCGTAACATGGAAACGTATACCACAAACTTAGGACAAGATTTCCTAAATCCTCCGTGATTCAGATTCCTTTTGGAGAGCAGCATCTGGCATGAGAGATCAGCCAACTTTGATCATTTACTTTTCGAATTGATCTTCCTAGCTTCTTGGCACTGGTAATGAACGGATAGTTGAGGTTGAGGAAGTTGATTGTAAAGTTTCGAGTTTGAAGAAGAAAAAAGCGAAAAAGAGAATGAATCTAATGACAAAGAAGAAGGTGAATGTCAAGTCAAATGAGAACAGCGAGGCTGAAGTTTTAGCTGCGGTTCATGGCGAATTTTTTGAGAGTATTGCTTATCAGTAATCAATAGAATATGAAGCACAATATGAATAAACAATTTCATGGAAAATTTTGCGAGTATGTCGATATCAGAAGGTATCATATCTTGCGCGAAACATTCTTGTTCCACGGATAATCTCAAGGAAACTTTGTCAATATTAATTAACGCCAACCATAAGTTAATCCGAGTT
This sequence comes from Nowakowskiella sp. JEL0407, assembly GCA_027600645.1. NCBI lineage: Eukaryota > Fungi > Chytridiomycota > Chytridiomycetes > Cladochytriales > Nowakowskiellaceae > Nowakowskiella > Nowakowskiella sp. JEL0407. The sequence continues at coordinate 1,780 of JADGJK010000108.1, read as the reverse complement.
GGAAGAATAGATCTAAGAAAAACTAAATTGTGATTGAACGATGGTAAGGTTGACATTATTGACAAGATGAATCAATTCCCTCAGAAATAATTCTCCAAATTGCCTCGTTCTTGCCTGGTCTTCGATCGCACAAATGCTGTTCCCAAATTTGCCCTCACTTGCAAACACTTTCACTCCATTTTAACCCCAAAACTCTTCGAGATTTTCACTCAGTTTGACCGTCTATTTTGCTGCCGACTCTGTTGCCAAAATTGATTGCCAACGTACGGTAGTTTACAATTGAATACAAGAAGGAATCTAAACGTCTCTCGCCTTTTGCCTCTTTGAATACGTTGAGTTTATCAGTTCGAATTATAGGGAATTGAACAAGTTTTACTCGTATCTTATTGTTGTAGATGATGAAACATTAATTGGCGTTGCTGGAGTTTGTCGTAACTAGGTGAATTTAACCACGTTCTGTTTCCGAATGAGTTCGTGTTAATCATTCACGAACAAGGGACTGGAGCACATTTCAGCGGCGATTTCGGAAATGAAGATGCTGAAGAATTTTGAAATATGGACGGGCTTTGGAGGAGACTATCTTACGTGGAATTTAATGATAGTGAAGATCTTGGAGGCATTGAATTCGGTTACCACTCTGAAAATGCTAGTTATTCGATCGTTTGTGAAGTTCAATGATTCGCAATTGTCCTGGTTATCAAGATTGATCGAGTGCACTGATCTGGAGGTGTTAAATATCGAATGTGTAGATGCGGCGCGCAAAGTCTTTCACTTGTTGAATCCACAGATCACTTACAACAAACTTGTGATCGCTGAAACTTGATTTTGTGGAGTTGGGATGCAGTCGGAAATAAACTGTCTATAACGATACGAAACCCATTTGGAAATTTATAACTTCTTGCGTTGCGTTGACTGAATTGGATTTAGTTCTGCACTGCTGTACAGAATCGAATTTTACGTCTGTTATTGAAGTGATGAATTCATTGAATTTTTTAAAAGGCATATGCTTTTATTTGGGACCAAGCATGGAAACCCCGAAAGAAGTGTTTTATCCTCTCTTGAACGCGATTGCCATGAACAAGCGAATTAAAACAATCGAATTACAAACTAAACACCTGCATGCGTTCACGGAAAATTTCTATCACATTCTTCAGACAAACATATTTATGGAAACGCCATCAGAAAGGAAGCCAGCTTGTTGAAGAATTTAGTTTTCAATAACCTTGGTGGATCGAAACTTGACGTTGTGTTTGGGTGGCAGTCAGAGAAATTGAAAACGCCGGAATTGATTGTGCGAAAAGTCCGTACCAACCCGGATTCATTACTTGACTTTGATATGGTTATTAGGGACATTTTTAACAGTTGGATTGAAAAGAGAGGGAGCATGGTGGAGAAGATTATTCTGGATGAGCTTTCGAGAAAGAATTGGATTATTTGAAAAAGTTGTGTTAACGTTGACGCTGTAAGAAGCAAAAGAATGGGGATGAAGTGATCAGACTTGGGTATAAAGATGGTTGATTTTGTATTTTCTGTGAAGATATTTGATCGTGAATGAGTATACTGTATAACTGTTATTTATTCGAATCAAAACTAAAATGTGATCTGTTTTTAAAAGCGCCACAACAAGCCACCATTGAAATGAATGAAAGCCATTTCGAACTTGTCAATTTCGTCGCGTCAGAGAAAAAAAAAAACTTTGAAAAAAAAAAAAAGAAATAAAAACATTCATAACAGGCAAAACAAATTGGTTCCGCAGTGTTATGTGGGCGTATATCCGGGC